>LNAC01001633.1:94867-105135 GCA_002007465.1 Ailurus styani
GAAAGGTATAAGCCTGATGATTCACAGACCTGTACCCCTAGGGCAAATAATAAAAAAAAATAAAATAATTCTACATCTAAAATAAAATAAAATAAAATAACCCCCGGGGGGGGGGGAGAAAAAAAATAGGAGGCTTAACCGAATGAGCCATCCAGCACTCCAGGAAAGCTCTGACAAAACCATTATTCGCTGGCTGAAGGAAGTTTATCCCAACAGCAAATCTGGGTTGTGGAAGGAAGGAATACCCAACAGGAGGGGAGCTCAGAAAATATGGTGGTTCTGATGGGGGTGAATGGATTCTATGCTTGCCTAGGGAGCAGTAGGATGGTTCTCAGGTTGTCCCTGACTTTTCACATTCACCTGGATCTCTCTGACCACTGGGAGGGTCCTAACCTCCTATTATCTCTTCTCTACACAATTATCCCCTGGCAGGGGCACTCAAGGGGTCTGGATGATTTTACTGACAAAGAGGGCCGAGTCAGCTGCCCCCATGCGAGGACACACCAGTCCTCAGCCCGGCCATCTCAGGTGTGTGATCCTGGCACCCCAGAGACAGCTTTTTGGAACAGGAGACTTTTCATATAACATCAGATTGCAACCAAGTGGCATCACTAATGATGATTCCTCTGGAACGTCTGCCTCTTAATTCTCTGGGAAATGCAAACCCCGGAACATTCTGAAGGCTTTACCTTTGACCTCTTAAGACAATAACGTGATTTGAGAAGGGAGGGAGAAGCGTGAGAGTTAAATTTCTGGCCAAAGAATGTGTTATACTACCAGGCGGCTGCACCTTAGAAATAAAAGAAACAATAACAACGAAATGCGGATTTTGTGTCTATCACAGTGAACGGAGTACTATTTTTATGTCGTAGTTTGTACAGAATTAGTAGGATTAATTGCCTTCACAGTGAGTTTTAAAATGCGGATTCTAAATGTGTTTAACTATCTGTTAGGTTAAATTAGTCCACATTTTTAAAGCCTCTGTGTTATGGATGGACATACAGTCCTTTCTGTGTACAGTTCCTTCTGTGGGGAAGGAAGTTAGACACTGGCAATTTTCTGAAACATTCCCTCGCCTGATGCCAAATTTCCTATTGCTAATCCCTTATCCTGATCCCTCTCCTAGGGAGTCTTGCTTAACCCCAAATCTGTAAATCTTCTGGGCAAAGAATGTTGGCTGACAAAGCGCAAGGTTTAGATTTTTAAAGTGACACAAGGAATTTTTGTTCCTATCTTCTAGTGAGCTGCAAGAAAATTTTTATCAATTTGATTCATCACTGTAAAAGTGATCTCATGGTAGATTGAATTTCCTCTGAATTTTTAGAGTGGTAAATGAATAAATTGATCCTTTTTTTTTTAATGTCAGAGAACCGGTTGCCGTAGTTACTTCTTGATTTTTCTGCATATAACTTGTGTACATTGTAAGCTTATTCATAGCAATTCAATTTCTTTCTATACCTTGGGGGCAGCGATACCTTCCTGATTTTGTTTTGTTTAAGATAACAATACATTTATTTTGAAAAAGCGTTTGGGAGATTAACATGTATAGAGCTGCATTTGTGTATCATTCTCTCTTCTATTGTGATTCTGCACATTTGCTTCCATTTTCTGGGACCATCTTATGGCCTAAATCTTTGGAGCTGTGTTTTTCCTTTCTTCATTCCTTCCTTTCTTCCTCCCTTCCTTCCTTCCTTCCTTTTTTTATTTTTCCCTAAAAGAAAGAATAATAACTAGGGAAATGCAAATTAAAACCACAATGAGATACCATGTCACACACATTAGGAGGGCTATTAAAAAAACAAAAAACAAAAAACAACCCAAACACCAGAAAATAATAAAGCCGATGAGGATGTGGAGAAATTGGAACCCTTCTTCATTGCTGGAGGGAATACAAAATAGTGCAGCTGCTGTGAAAACCAGTATGGTGGTTCCTCAAAAATTAAACATTGACCTACCATATGTACCCCAAAAGAATTGAAAGCAGGGACTCGAATGCATATTTACACACCGATGTTCATAGCAGCACGACTCACAATACAATAGTCAAGTATCCATCGATGGATAAATGGATAACAAAATGTGGTGTATGAATACAATGGAATGTTCTTCAGCCTTAAAGAGGAAGAAAATTCCAATACATGCCATAAAATGGATGAAAATTGAAATAAGTCAGGCACGAAAGGACAAATACTGTGTAATCCCACTTATACAAGGTACCTAGAGTCATCTAAATCATAGAAACAGAAAGCAGAATGTACAGTAATGGTCGCTGGGGGGTGAGTAGTGGGAGGGAGGGAGAGTCAGTGCCTCATGGCTTCTGTTAGGGAAGAAGAAAAAGTTTGGGAAATGGTGATGCTGGTGGTTTGCACAACCATGGAAATACACTAAGTGCCACAGAGCTGTATGCTTAAAAATGGTCAAAATGGGAAATTTTAAGTAATGGAAAAGAAAGTCTTGTCCATTGTGGTTTTATAAAACACAGCCTTTCCTGTGACTGTCCCATACTAGTGGGCTGCGGACATCATGGAGACCATCTTAGTAACACAAAGACTGCCAGGGTCACCTCTTCCCTAGGGCTCACTTTAATCGTCACCTCCTCCAGCCCATCCAGAAAACGGAAAGTTTAGGTGGTGCACGAAAACTGCTGACCCTTCCAGGGACGCTGCAGTCAGTCCTCCCCTTGTAAGATCTGTGCCTGGCTCTGAACCGTACTGGAGTCAGGTGTGATGGTGTCCAAACAGTTTGGCCTCTTTGACAAAGCACAGTGAGGAAAAGAGGCCAGGAGAGAGAAAGCAAACTTATGCTTTAGACATTGTAGGGCAGGTCACGGTTTCCTAAACTTTCCTGATCATCAAAATTTTTCTGGATGATTGCAGGGCTCCACCTCAACCTTCTAAAATCAGAAAGTCCAGGGGCAGGTACTGGGAAGCTGCTTTTGTTTGGGTTTTTCTTCACTAAGCATTTTAGGGGATTCCTAATGATCTGGAAAGTCTGGTATTATGCACTGAATGTGTCCTTGCAAAATTCATGCGTTGAGTCCCTAAACCCCAAGGTGATGGTATTTGGAGATGGGCCTTTGGCTGTAATTAGGGAGCAGATGAGATCATCAGGGTGAAGCATTGATCCTGCAAGGCTCTGTGTAAGGAAAAGACCAGAGAGCTCACCCTCTCACCACGTACACACTTGAAGGAAAGGCCAGGTGGGCCCTCAGTGAGAAAGCAAGCCTGGAAGAGGGTTCCCAGCAGCAACTCAATCAGCCGGCACCTTGATCTTGGACTTCCATCTTCCAGAACTGTGAAGAAGTTGATTCCTGTTGTTTAAGCCACCTGCTCTCTGGCATTTCATTACACTAGCCAAAGCTGACTCTGGGAAGTATTTATGATGATGGTCAGAGTGTGGCCTTGGTTACCTTCCTAAAGGAGCAAAATCCTGGAAATCTTGAGGCTGTTTTTCTTTTTCCCTTCAAATGTGGGTTCTGTTGCTGCTCCACAGAGCCCCTGTTGGAAAGTGCTAGTTGGGATGCGTCTCCATCCACTGGGCTTGCTTGTGCCTGTGTGGGGTAGAGGGGTTGCTTGTGCCAGTGAACCTGGAGGCAAAGCTGATCACTGACGGCACATCAGTTAGTTGGAGCTATGTGCTCGGTAACACCTGTAGTATAGAGAGTACTGTGCTGGGTACTGGATGGTCCTGAGATAAAAACCACACCAACTTCCTGCTCTGCACAAACTTAAAAATAGCCATTCTCATCCTCATTTTAGACTTGCAGAATTAAAATCATCTTACATTATATTGTATTTATAGGATGGCTTTTATATGTATTAAAGTAATTATGGGCAGATTGCAAGCTTCTGAAATTCCAGGAACTGGCAGCTCTTTTGTTTTTGGAAATTGAGAGAATGAGAATGAAAAAAAAAAAAAAAAAAAGAGGGACGCCTGAGTGGCTCAGTTGCTTAAGCAACTGCCTTCAGCTCAGGTCATGATCCCAGGGTCTTGGGATCGAGTCCCACATCAGGCTCCCTACTCAGTGGGGAGCCTGCTTCTCCCTCTGCCTCTGCCTCTGCCTGCTGCTCCCTCTGCTTATGCTCTCTCTCTGTCAAAAAAATAAAGTCTTAAAAAAAAAAAAAGAAGCTGGGCGTCTGGGTGGCTCAGTGGGTTAAAACCTCTGCCTTCGGCTCAGGTTGTGATCTCGGGGTCCTGGGATCGAGGCCCGCATCGGGCTCCATGCTCAGTGGGGAGCCTGTGTCCTCCTCTCTCTCTGCCTGCCTCTCTCTGTCAAATAAATAAATAAAATCTTAAAAAAAAAATGAAGCTTTTATTTTTTCCACTTCAGCTAAGCCTCAAAAATTCTAGTATCTTTACAAAGGGACCGAGAGACTCTAGATTTTGTAAGGTTTTCTGGAATTTCTTAATCTTTCCTGTTTGGTCTGGATATTTGAGTTTCTTCTGGTATATACTGGTTCTATTTTTGTTCAGCTAATTTTTTTCTATTTCTCAGTCTTAAGAAATTACCATTTTGGGGAAGAGTTGTTTTCCATCAAAGACTTGGATAAGTCATTTGGGCTATGCCAAATCTGCCTTTGGAAAACTTCCTATGCAAACTGATTTTTTTCCCTCACTTGGTATTTACATGTTCTCAGTTATTTAAGACCTGACTTTTTTTTGTCTGAATGTTCAGGTGAACAAACAAATACATTCATTAGAATAAAAAAACCTTTGCTTCTGAAGGTATTTGTAACCAGGCAGGTCAGATTTGTAGCTGAATATGTATTAAAAGAAAAAGTATTTTCCTGTCTCAAAAGGCAGTCAATTATATCCCTCAAAGAACTAGGAATCTCATACTGTGGTCCTTGACCAGGTGTGTTCTCCTTATGGGCTAATACAGATTTAAAAATATATGTGCTTTTGGGGGAATTCTTTTGGGTGAATGTGGCAATATTTCATAAATTTTCACTTTTTAAAAAGATTTTCCTTATTTATTTGACACAGAGAGAGAGATCACAAGTAGGCAGAGAGGCAGGCAGAGAGAGGGGGGAAGCAGGCTCCCTGCTGAGCAGGGAGCCCGATGGGGGGCTTGATCCCAGGACCCTGAGATCATGACCTGAGCCGAAGGCAGAGGGTAAACCCACTGAGCCACCCAGGTGCCCATAAATTTTCATTTTTATCTTCAGTTTATAGAGCTACTTACCACTAACTAACTGAGTAATTAGGAATAACTATGTTTCTTGTACAGCTCAACCCCCCAAAACCAAATAACCCAATTAAAACATGGGCAGAAGACATGAACAGCCATTTGCCCAAGAAGATATACAGATGGCCAACGAACACATGAAAAGATGTTCAGCATCACTTACCATCAGGGAAATGCAAATCAGAACCACAATGAGATATCACACTTCACACCTGTCAGAAAGGCTAAAATTAACGACACAAGAAACAACAGGTGTTGGTGAGAATGGGGAGAAAGAGGAACCCTCGTGCACTGTTGGTGGGAATGCAAACTCTGGAAAACAATATGGAGGTTCCTCAAAAAGCGAAACACAGAACTACCTTATGATCCAATATTGCACTACTGTGTTAGTCACCCAAAGAATACGAAAACATTAATTGAAAGGGATACGTGCACCCCTGTGTTTAAAGCAGCATTATTTACAACAGCCAAGGTCTGGAAGCAGCCCAAGTGTCCATCAATAGATAAATGGATAAAGAATATGTGGTGTGTATATACATGGAATATTATTTGGCCATAAAAAGAATGAAATCTTGCCATTTGCAACGACATGAATGGAGCTAGAGGCCATGATGCTAAGTGAAATAAGTCAGTCAGAGACAGACAAATACCATATAATTTCACTCATTTGTAGAATTTAAGAAACAAAACAAACTAGCAAAGGGGGAAAAAAGAGTCAAACCAAGAAACAGACTCTTTTTTAAAAATTTTATTTATTTATTTGGCAGAGTGAGAGATTACAAGTAGGCAGAGAGAGGAGGAAGCAGGCTCCCCGATGAGCAGGAATCCTGATGCAGGGCTTGATCCCAGGACCCTGAGATCATGACCTGAGCAGAAGGCAGAGGCTTAACCCACTGAGCCACCCAGGCACCTGAAACAGGCTCTTAACTATAGAGAACAAACTGATGGTCACCAGAGGGGAGGTGGGTGGGGGATGGGTGAAACAGGTGATGGAGGTTAAGGAGGGCTCTTGTCGTGGGAGTACCGGGTGATGTATGGAATTGTTGAATCACTATATAGTACACCTGAAACTAATATAACACTGTTAACTCACTGGAATTAAAATAAAAACTTAAGAAAAAGAATAGCTATATTTAGTATTAAATCTATTACCAGCATTTATAGACGGTACTACCTCAATATCCTAAGACCTTGGCTGTCATGTGCATAATGTCGGTAACATTATGAAGTCAGTCCTATGAGGACGCTCAAGGAATTCCTGGAAACTGGGGAAAAGATGTCTTACATGGCTTGTGTACATGTGGTTGTGCTTTCAAATGGCTGTTAGTCATGCTTTTAAATAACAAATTCCTGTTAGTTTGAGTGATCTCTGGTGATGGCGATAGTGTTTATGGTGCATATTTTCATGAACACTATTTTTGGCCTGTTATTTTCCAGTAACTCGTCTTGAATCCACACATGGATGTGCTATTGTTCTGGTATGATTCATCCATGTGTCTTTCACTGAAGTCCATAGTATGTAATTCTCCTAACAGTTACTCGTGCAGGGACAGGTCACTGGTGGTGATACACTACCAATCAATTTGTGTTCTGTAAATAAGTTATAAAACACTAGCCAATTATAACATTTCTGGGTTCCCTTTCAGCTAGAGGTGGCGTTGTGCTGCAGTGTGAAATCACATGATTGCTGCCTTTCCGTTCTTTATTACAGAGTTCTCTCCTACAGGTAATTTGGAAAGGGTGAGGTACGGCAGGCTTTAAGATCCTTCCCTTTGCCTCAAAAGAATGTGGTTGGGAGCTACCGCTTTAAATCAAGACTTCCAGGAATTGACTATTTGAATGTACATTTATCATGAATGATTTTCCTATAAATCAGTGAATCTCAAGCCTGGCTGCACATTAGCATCTCCTGGGAATTATGTTTAAAATATTGATGCAAAGCTCAACTTCAGACCAATTGAACTGAACTGTCTGAAGGTGGAGGCCAGGCATTGTGTTCTTTAAAAGCATCGTAGGTAATTATGAGGCCTCATGAAGGTTGAGAATTGCTATAAATGAACATCTCTAACTCCTTAGGTCTATAAAAGCAGCAGCAACTGCCATTATTATGAAGGAACAGAAATCTTATAGAGATAAGAACATGAAAAGAGCATTGTTTAAAAAAAAAGAGCATTGTTTTAGGAGAAATCATTGGTTCAAAGGGCGACTAATTGCATGGCAGTAACAGTAAATAAAGAAAACACGGAGTTATACATAAAATCTAAGTGTGCCCTTTCACCTTACAGTTTGTATTATTAGACGTTCCCGTTAGAGACAGCATGAGGGGGAAGGAGTGGGGGAAATAAGGCAGGCGGGGAGTGTGGTATCAGGAGATGGGGGCTGCAGGGAAGAGGAGGTTTGTGAGAGCAAGTGGCCAGGGTCATGGAGAGCCAGCAAGAGGCAGTAGGTGGGGTCGTGGCAAGTGGGGGAGAGCAGTGACAGAGGCAATTAGCAGCCGGCTGTAGATGAAGTCTAGCCATGGATCAGAGACTGTGGGACACAGGGACAGGGATTCAAGGGTAGGAGAGGGGGCAAAGAGAAGTCAAAGAAGGAACTGGAGTCAGGGGCAGTTGTCAAAACACCTTGGGCACTGAAAGAGATGGAGCTTTAGATCTTTAGACTGGAGGTGACGCATGAGCTCCCCACCATGGAATCAGTCAAGAGCCCAGCTTCAGGTGAATAGTACCGCAGAGGGCTGGGGCCAGTCAAGTAATGGAACAGAAAGTTAACCCCAGAAATCCTGAAATATCCCCTTACTTGGAATATGCTTGTGACCAGAGCCTGCAGGTACAGTAGGAAGATGCTTAATTTTCAATATATAAATCTTAAAAAAAGCAAAAAAACAAAAAACGAAAGAGGCGCCTGGGAGGCTCAGTTAGTTAAGCATCTGACTCTTGGTCATGATCTCATGGGTTGTGGGACTGAGTCTTGCGATGGGCTGCGTGCTCAGCAGGGAATCTGCTTGAGATTCTCACCCTCTGCCCCTCCCTTCACTAGGCCACGTGCTCTCTCTCCCAAATAAATAAATAAATCTTTAAAAAGAAAAAAATAAAGACCTTACTTTACAGGTTCTGATTGAGCATAATCTTCCCAGAGCATAGTCCCAGCAAAGATGGCTTCCCCCCAGGATTGGCGGCTTCCACCAGCATCCTCTTCCCACTCAGCCCTTTACATGTCCAGTTTCCCACCACAAGACGCAGCTCCTGACACTGAGGAATGTGGCTTTCTCACCTTTGGTACCCCTCTCCAAGCTAGAGAGGATGCTAGGATTTCTTGAATTGAGTAAATGAAGTTTTGCAATTGCTCTTCATCCCCTACTTCCTAACAGAGGGAAAGTCAAACTCACGTTAGTTAGCAGTGGTTCTGCTTTGGGGTGTCCACTCACTTAGGACTCAGGAGCACAGACCTAGGCTTGTCCTGGAAATGACAGATAAGGCTTAGTGCTGCTCACCATCAGCTGGTGTAACTCGATGAGCCAAATTCCCTCCCAGGGGCGGGGCACAGAAAAGAGGTGCAGAAAGAGGGGAGAGAATGGAAGTCCATCAGCCAGTAGGGCAGTTATTCCCTAACTGGTTGTCAGGTTTTTGGAATCACTTGAAGAGGTTTCAAAAATGCAGATTCTGGGGCCTCCCCTTTGAGGTGCTGATGCAGTGGGTGGATCAGGGCACAGCAGCTCTGTTCTGAGAAAGCTCCCCAGTGGTTCTGGGGCCCACACAGCCAGGTCTGGGAGCCGGAAGTGCCACCTGCGGCTTGTTTCTACTGCGTCTCTCCCCTTAGCACGGACTTTGGGAGCCCAGCCTGGCTCCTCAGCCCCTCGTTTGCTGGTGGTCCCAGGTTGGGGTGATGACAGGGCTCTCTGGGGTCCCTGAGCGTCCCTCTCTTGCTTCCTACATCTTGTGAGGGCTAGCTCTGTGTTCGCTCTACTTGGGGAGGGCTATGTGGGCCTGAGTTCCCGGGCGGCCAGCAGAATCTATCCTTGGCAGCTGCCTGAAGCTCTAATCTCAACCGGTTCTGCTCCAGCTGGCTCTTTCTTGGCGTCAGCTCAAGAATTCCGGCATGGTGGAATTTCTCCTCTGAATCTGGGGATGAATGCCCATGGCCCAGAGAGGGAGGGGCTGGTGTGAGAAGGGGCTGGGGGAGGTCAGCCTCAGGCCTAGAGTCCTTGACAGGTGGGAGGGGGTGCGCGCCAGAAAAACACACATTAACCCTTTAGTACCCAGTAACATTTCAGTATGGACTAAATCACCCCAAAAATGTATATTTATTTCCAGGGTGAGGAAATGAGGCATTGCAGATAGGTCTTCAAGGATTACAACAAGTCTGGGAAAGGCTTTGGATTGAACGTTCTTTGCCTGGAATGAAGGCCAGGAATGGCTGGTCTCCAAGGCTTGCTTCTGCCCAGGCATCTGTTTGTTCTGTGATGATTAATACTGTGGGCACTGTTCTGGGCATCAGGAACACACACAGTGAAGAGGACAGAGAAGGCCCAGCTCTGGTGGAGTTCACAGCCTGGTACCTGTGACTGCAGCTGCCCGAGGAAGGTGGTCCTGAGGGTGGCCGTTCTAGAGGAGACCATGGGACAAAGGGTGTAACTCAAGGATAAACGTCCCTTCTTTCTGGTCACCCTCAGGACCAGCTCTGAGTGGGGAGCAGATGCCAGAGACAATGTCATTCTTCCACACCACGCATGCAGCCACCGCTGGCCAGCTCCAGGAGTGGCCCTGCTGTCCATGGGGAGGGGACATATGGGCATGGCTGTCGCTGGATGGCCATCTGACTCAAAGACACTGGCTCTGGGGACACTGGAGTCTTCTCTTAGTACTGGACATGATGAAGAAAGGTGAAGGCTGGAGAGACACCCAAAGGTCTTAAGGAATTACAACTAAGACAAATATCTAGGAATTAGGTGCCAGGTTATGTCAACCCAAGATTTTGGCTTTGGATTTGTAAAGTGCTGGGGTCAATAATAAGAATCTGCCTTTGGCCAATACTGAAGGTGTAAAGGGAGCGGGCCAATACTGAAGGTGTAAAGGGAGCGGGC
>LNAC01001633.1:106810-125431 GCA_002007465.1 Ailurus styani
ACCCTGAGATCATGACCTGAGCAGAAGGCAGAGGCTTAACCCACTGAGCCACCCAGGCACCTGAAACAGGCTCTTAACTATAGAGAACAAACTGATGGTCACCAGAGGGGAGGTGGGTGGGGGATGGGTGAAACAGGTGATGGAGGTTAAGGAGGGCTCTTGTCGTGGGAGTACCGGGTGATGTATGGAATTGTTGAATCACTATATAGTACACCTGAAACTAATATAACACTGTTAACTCACTGGAATTAAAATAAAAACTTAAGAAAAAGAATAGCTATATTTAGTATTAAATCTATTACCAGCATTTATAGACGGTACTACCTCAATATCCTAAGACCTTGGCTGTCATGTGCATAATGTCGGTAACATTATGAAGTCAGTCCTATGAGGACGCTCAAGGAATTCCTGGAAACTGGGGAAAAGATGTCTTACATGGCTTGTGTACATGTGGTTGTGCTTTCAAATGGCTGTTAGTCATGCTTTTAAATAACAAATTCCTGTTAGTTTGAGTGATCTCTGGTGATGGCGATAGTGTTTATGGTGCATATTTTCATGAACACTATTTTTGGCCTGTTATTTTCCAGTAACTCGTCTTGAATCCACACATGGATGTGCTATTGTTCTGGTATGATTCATCCATGTGTCTTTCACTGAAGTCCATAGTATGTAATTCTCCTAACAGTTACTCGTGCAGGGACAGGTCACTGGTGGTGATACACTACCAATCAATTTGTGTTCTGTAAATAAGTTATAAAACACTAGCCAATTATAACATTTCTGGGTTCCCTTTCAGCTAGAGGTGGCGTTGTGCTGCAGTGTGAAATCACATGATTGCTGCCTTTCCGTTCTTTATTACAGAGTTCTCTCCTACAGGTAATTTGGAAAGGGTGAGGTACGGCAGGCTTTAAGATCCTTCCCTTTGCCTCAAAAGAATGTGGTTGGGAGCTACCGCTTTAAATCAAGACTTCCAGGAATTGACTATTTGAATGTACATTTATCATGAATGATTTTCCTATAAATCAGTGAATCTCAAGCCTGGCTGCACATTAGCATCTCCTGGGAATTATGTTTAAAATATTGATGCAAAGCTCAACTTCAGACCAATTGAACTGAACTGTCTGAAGGTGGAGGCCAGGCATTGTGTTCTTTAAAAGCATCGTAGGTAATTATGAGGCCTCATGAAGGTTGAGAATTGCTATAAATGAACATCTCTAACTCCTTAGGTCTATAAAAGCAGCAGCAACTGCCATTATTATGAAGGAACAGAAATCTTATAGAGATAAGAACATGAAAAGAGCATTGTTTAAAAAAAAAGAGCATTGTTTTAGGAGAAATCATTGGTTCAAAGGGCGACTAATTGCATGGCAGTAACAGTAAATAAAGAAAACACGGAGTTATACATAAAATCTAAGTGTGCCCTTTCACCTTACAGTTTGTATTATTAGACGTTCCCGTTAGAGACAGCATGAGGGGGAAGGAGTGGGGGAAATAAGGCAGGCGGGGAGTGTGGTATCAGGAGATGGGGGCTGCAGGGAAGAGGAGGTTTGTGAGAGCAAGTGGCCAGGGTCATGGAGAGCCAGCAAGAGGCAGTAGGTGGGGTCGTGGCAAGTGGGGGAGAGCAGTGACAGAGGCAATTAGCAGCCGGCTGTAGATGAAGTCTAGCCATGGATCAGAGACTGTGGGACACAGGGACAGGGATTCAAGGGTAGGAGAGGGGGCAAAGAGAAGTCAAAGAAGGAACTGGAGTCAGGGGCAGTTGTCAAAACACCTTGGGCACTGAAAGAGATGGAGCTTTAGATCTTTAGACTGGAGGTGACGCATGAGCTCCCCACCATGGAATCAGTCAAGAGCCCAGCTTCAGGTGAATAGTACCGCAGAGGGCTGGGGCCAGTCAAGTAATGGAACAGAAAGTTAACCCCAGAAATCCTGAAATATCCCCTTACTTGGAATATGCTTGTGACCAGAGCCTGCAGGTACAGTAGGAAGATGCTTAATTTTCAATATATAAATCTTAAAAAAAGCAAAAAAACAAAAAACGAAAGAGGCGCCTGGGAGGCTCAGTTAGTTAAGCATCTGACTCTTGGTCATGATCTCATGGGTTGTGGGACTGAGTCTTGCGATGGGCTGCGTGCTCAGCAGGGAATCTGCTTGAGATTCTCACCCTCTGCCCCTCCCTTCACTAGGCCACGTGCTCTCTCTCCCAAATAAATAAATAAATCTTTAAAAAGAAAAAAATAAAGACCTTACTTTACAGGTTCTGATTGAGCATAATCTTCCCAGAGCATAGTCCCAGCAAAGATGGCTTCCCCCCAGGATTGGCGGCTTCCACCAGCATCCTCTTCCCACTCAGCCCTTTACATGTCCAGTTTCCCACCACAAGACGCAGCTCCTGACACTGAGGAATGTGGCTTTCTCACCTTTGGTACCCCTCTCCAAGCTAGAGAGGATGCTAGGATTTCTTGAATTGAGTAAATGAAGTTTTGCAATTGCTCTTCATCCCCTACTTCCTAACAGAGGGAAAGTCAAACTCACGTTAGTTAGCAGTGGTTCTGCTTTGGGGTGTCCACTCACTTAGGACTCAGGAGCACAGACCTAGGCTTGTCCTGGAAATGACAGATAAGGCTTAGTGCTGCTCACCATCAGCTGGTGTAACTCGATGAGCCAAATTCCCTCCCAGGGGCGGGGCACAGAAAAGAGGTGCAGAAAGAGGGGAGAGAATGGAAGTCCATCAGCCAGTAGGGCAGTTATTCCCTAACTGGTTGTCAGGTTTTTGGAATCACTTGAAGAGGTTTCAAAAATGCAGATTCTGGGGCCTCCCCTTTGAGGTGCTGATGCAGTGGGTGGATCAGGGCACAGCAGCTCTGTTCTGAGAAAGCTCCCCAGTGGTTCTGGGGCCCACACAGCCAGGTCTGGGAGCCGGAAGTGCCACCTGCGGCTTGTTTCTACTGCGTCTCTCCCCTTAGCACGGACTTTGGGAGCCCAGCCTGGCTCCTCAGCCCCTCGTTTGCTGGTGGTCCCAGGTTGGGGTGATGACAGGGCTCTCTGGGGTCCCTGAGCGTCCCTCTCTTGCTTCCTACATCTTGTGAGGGCTAGCTCTGTGTTCGCTCTACTTGGGGAGGGCTATGTGGGCCTGAGTTCCCGGGCGGCCAGCAGAATCTATCCTTGGCAGCTGCCTGAAGCTCTAATCTCAACCGGTTCTGCTCCAGCTGGCTCTTTCTTGGCGTCAGCTCAAGAATTCCGGCATGGTGGAATTTCTCCTCTGAATCTGGGGATGAATGCCCATGGCCCAGAGAGGGAGGGGCTGGTGTGAGAAGGGGCTGGGGGAGGTCAGCCTCAGGCCTAGAGTCCTTGACAGGTGGGAGGGGGTGCGCGCCAGAAAAACACACATTAACCCTTTAGTACCCAGTAACATTTCAGTATGGACTAAATCACCCCAAAAATGTATATTTATTTCCAGGGTGAGGAAATGAGGCATTGCAGATAGGTCTTCAAGGATTACAACAAGTCTGGGAAAGGCTTTGGATTGAACGTTCTTTGCCTGGAATGAAGGCCAGGAATGGCTGGTCTCCAAGGCTTGCTTCTGCCCAGGCATCTGTTTGTTCTGTGATGATTAATACTGTGGGCACTGTTCTGGGCATCAGGAACACACACAGTGAAGAGGACAGAGAAGGCCCAGCTCTGGTGGAGTTCACAGCCTGGTACCTGTGACTGCAGCTGCCCGAGGAAGGTGGTCCTGAGGGTGGCCGTTCTAGAGGAGACCATGGGACAAAGGGTGTAACTCAAGGATAAACGTCCCTTCTTTCTGGTCACCCTCAGGACCAGCTCTGAGTGGGGAGCAGATGCCAGAGACAATGTCATTCTTCCACACCACGCATGCAGCCACCGCTGGCCAGCTCCAGGAGTGGCCCTGCTGTCCATGGGGAGGGGACATATGGGCATGGCTGTCGCTGGATGGCCATCTGACTCAAAGACACTGGCTCTGGGGACACTGGAGTCTTCTCTTAGTACTGGACATGATGAAGAAAGGTGAAGGCTGGAGAGACACCCAAAGGTCTTAAGGAATTACAACTAAGACAAATATCTAGGAATTAGGTGCCAGGTTATGTCAACCCAAGATTTTGGCTTTGGATTTGTAAAGTGCTGGGGTCAATAATAAGAATCTGCCTTTGGCCAATACTGAAGGTGTAAAGGGAGCGGGCCAATACTGAAGGTGTAAAGGGAGCGGGCCAATACTGAAGGTGTAAAGGGAGCGGGCTAATACTGAAGGTGTAAAGGGAGCGGGCTAATACTGAAGGTGTAAAGGGAGCGGGCTAATACTGAAGGTGTAAAGGGAGCATACAAAGGGATGCCAGGAAGCCTGGAGAGAAAGGAAAAGAATGGCCAATTAGTGTATTTATATGGAAGATTAATTTTCATATGAAAAAGCGAGAGATGCTTTGGAAAAGGACAGTTACTAAGGGTCTGTGCTGAGTTATCTATGGTGTCTCCTTCCCTCTCCGGTGGAAAATGAATCCATTTCTCTTCCCCTTTCTCATTCCTTGCATGCCTTCTCCTTTACCTCTCGCCGGACTCAACGGCCCAAATGCCAGAGTCCAAAAACCGGTTATGACGAAACAGGACATGCGGTGAGGACAGACCCGCTCCGGGGGGTGGGATGGGGGAAGGCAGCCGTGGCTACGTGTGGCTGTGTGGCCGGTGGGACGTGGGACGCCATGTGGGCCTCTCCTCCCTCCGCCTGCTGCCAGGGGCGTCCTGACCTGCCCAGGAAAAGGGGCCCTTTGGCTGCGGAAGGGCTCCAGAGGAGAGGCCCCTATCGCCCTCTGTAACTTCCCCCAAGTCCGACCGAAACCCTTATTGCCAGAGATTGTTTTCTGGCTGAAATCACTCATGTGGAAGCCCCGTCACATTTCCTTTTGTTCGGTCCTCACCGGAGACAGTGAACAGCTGGTCTCCAGCCTCTGAGGAATATCCCTTTAAACCTTGCGCGCCATTGTTAAATGGCCTCTGGGCCCTCTCTTCCTCAGACTAAGAATCTTCCCTTCTTTCCCCCATTCCTCATGGGTCCTATTTTCCAGCCCCCTTCACATCTTTGTTCTTTGAATGCTTTCAGATTTTTCTAAGATATTTCCCTTTGGAAGTTATTTGAAGGAAAACAACAGAAGGGTCTTAGATGTACTCCGTCCTGGCAGCCCGCTCACCGGACCGCAAACCTTGGCTCTCCTCCTGGCTGGGTGGCTTGGGGCCAGCCGACGTCTGAGGACTGAGCGGCCGGTGCAGAGACCAGTGGGCTCACCGGTGACCACAGGCCAGGAGCGGGAGGCCCCAGCTCATCCACACTGAAAACAGTGCCTGACATTTGTCAGGCTCTCAAAGACTTGCCACACGAACTCTTGCTCCTGTGTTGTCTCACGGGGACTTCTCTTGGACAGAATGGGCAATGTAAACCCTGCTTGCTTATGGTGAAAGATCCCTTCTCTAAGAAAGGCAAGAAAAGATGATGATGAGAAAAGTCTCATGGCTGTGTTAAGAACACTGGTGACTCCGGAAAGCGAATGAACTCCCTTGGTCCTCACGGCAATCGTGGAAAACAGGTATTATGATTATTATCCATTTTTTACTACTGTGGAAACTGAGGCCCAAAGTGTTAAGTCACTTTCCCAAGGTAGTTCACTTAATAGATGTTTGTTGAATGAAATAAAAGCCTTAAGTGCATGGTGTTGGTTTGAGTTTGAGGGAATTTTTATCCCTCAGCCTGCAGTTGGGTTGATTTCTGCATTCAGGCTTTAAATACCTTAAAGTATAAAAATATTTCTGGTGAAGCAGTTAAGGCACCTTCTCCTTTGGCAGCGACTCACTGGCCCTTCCACAAGTTTTCGTTTGAATGCTGTTTAATTTCGCCTCTGTAGACTGATAAGATACTAACGCTTAGACTCTGGGAATAGCATTGCCCTCATTTCCGAAGCCAGGCTGTCTCAGTTCCTACTCGGTTCTGTCTTCAGCAGTGAATCATGGCCATTGTCACTTTGGGCCAGTTACTTCAGCACTCCGAGCGTTAAAGAACCAGTCTGGTCTGTGGTTATGCCTCTGACACGCAAGACACAGGCCGGGAAGGGATACTCTTGAAGCTGCCAGAATGTCAAGTTAACACAGAGGGAGCACGGCCCAGACTCCAACTCTGGAAGCTGCACCATGGCCCACACTCGCTTTTGGGGACATGAGTCACGAGACCAGACACCTGTTACATATTTTAAGTGAATATCTTCTTCCTCTTCTTTTTTTTTTTAAAGATTTTATTTATTTATTTGACAGAGAGAGAGCGTAAGCAGGCAGAGTGGCAGGCAGGGGCAGGGGGAGAAGCAGGCTCCTTACCGAGCAAGGAGCCTGATGTGGGACTCGATCCCAGGACCCTGGGATCGTGACCTGAGCCGAAGGCAGCTGCTTAACCAACTGAGCCACCCAGGCATCCCAAGTGAGTATCTCCTTCTTCTTCTTCTTCTTCTTCTTCTTCTTCTTTTTTTTTTAAAGATTTTTTATTTATTCATTTGACACAGAGAGAGAGATTACAAGTAGGCAGAGAGGCAGGCAGAGAGAGAGGAGAGAGGAGGAAGCAGGCTCCCTGCTGAGCAGAGAGCCCGACGTGGGCCTCGATCCCAGGACCCTGGGATCATGACCTGAGCAGAAGGCAGCGGCTTTAACCCACTGAGCCACCCAGGAGCCCCAAGTGAATATCTTCTAATGATACCTTGATGTCTCCCTCTTCCCCATTTCTCACACCCAGCCCATCATTAGCGCCCACAGCTTACCCCCGATTTTGGTGCTCCTCCCATTTTTTTCCCTCTCCAAACCACTACTCCAGTCTTGGCTACATTATTTCTCCAATGAATTGGTTCAATCACACCTGAACTTGTTTACCTTTCCCACCCAGACTCCTTCCTTTCACAACCCCACAGCATGTTATTTAAAATAACAATCTCCTTCGATGGCTTTCTGTTACCCTGAGGGTAAAGACTGAGCTGGGAGCTATCCTGCGGACCCACCGCCCCCCTCCAGCTTCATCCTGCTGGTTCCATGCTTCTCATGCCCTGTGCTCCCCCTCGCTGGCCTTCTTGGGGCCCCTCACCATCCATGCTGGGGGACCTCATACCAACCGTGCCTTTACAGAGTGTCTGCTTTCCTTGCACTGTCAGTCCTTTCTCTTTCCTCCAGATGTCCTAGTCCTCCATATCTCAGCTCAGGGGTCGCTTCCTCCAGGAAGCTCTCTTTGACTAAGTCAGCATCCTATATCTTTAGAAGTTGCAACTTTGGGCGCCTGGGTGGCTCAGTGGGTTAAAGCCTCTGCTTTCAGCTCAGGTCATGATCTCAGGGTCCTGGGATCGAGGCCCACATCGGGCTCCCTGCTCGGCGGGGAGCCTGCTTCCCCCTCTCTCTCTGCCTGCCTCTCTGCCTCCTTGTGATCTCTCTCCTTCTGTGAAATAAATAAATAAAATCTTTAAAAAAAAAGTTGCAACTTTACACTTACTTTTTGTGTGATCACAGATTCATGTCATGTCATGTCATGTCATGTCCTACTTCTGTTCATTTCTTCTGGACATTACCCTTACTTCCAAGCCGGAGGCTGGTGTATTGTAGGGGCTCGATGAGTATTTGTTGAGTGAGGTGTGCAAAGTCTTAAAAGCAGCTATGCATTTTGTGCAAATTTGTTAGAATGAAACTTGGCTGATTCTAAATGTTCTCTCCCATTTCAGCCGTGTGCCATGGTGTGGAGGGTGCTGCACCGGCTGCTTAAGTCCCGGTAAAACCCGGATGTTCCAGCTTCCTCGCCTGCCTTGAAGGCCTGATGAAGAAATGTACATGAAGCACTTCATAAGCTGGCAGGTTCTTTGGAAATTAGAAAAATGCTAGATAGGATTGTGGATCAGATTCAAGAGCTGAATCACTCCGGCTACCTTGAGGCCATTCTCATAGATTATACTGAAAATTAAGGTAGTTCTACATTGTCTTGAGTGAGTAGAAAAACATTGTGAGAGCATTGGACTAACGTCTCTTTTCTGGAAGTGAGAGCCAGAAATAGACCAAGTTAGCAATATTAGAGATACTCAGAAAGCTGTAATTTCCCTGTGATAACTCACTGTTGTGCCTTGAAAAGCAGTGCGTTCCTTGCAAGTGTGTGTTCTTTCCAAACCCCTCTTTCTGCTCTGTCTGGGGGGCTGATGCGGAGGGCCCAGTTCCAGCCGCTGTTCTGTGGGGCCTGGCACCCCACTTACGGGGTGGTGATCTCTGAGGCTGGGCCATGGGGACAACAGGAAGCCTGTTTCTGCAAAGAGAGAGCAACTGCCCCAGTGTTGGATGAGCTAGGGATCGATCCTCGTATGGGGTGGGGGAATGACCGGAGGCGGCTAGATGGACACAACCAGATGCCTTCACTTCAGGTAGAGGTTTGATTCTCTGATTGTTGCCTTTAATAACATCGACATTTTAATGGGCAGGGGAGAGGGTGGGGGGCCCCCCAGGTGGTTTACTGTGGCCATTGTGGGGCTCTGGGCTATTTTCTGCAAGGCTGCATGAATACAAAGCCTTCAGAAACTTAATTAAAGTAATAAGAAATAAGACTTTTATAGGAAAGGGTGATGGTGGGGTGGGGGTGGAGAAAGATCCTATTTCTTGGTCTGCACGGTGCCCTGGGGAGTCATCCATTTATGAGTTGGTGGGGAAGCCCTTCTCCGGGGACACTGCGTTCCAGGCATTTGTGTTTCTGAGTTCTTTGGAACGCAGGGGGACTGGCCCTGGGTTCTGGCCACTAAACTTTAAATCTAGGCAAGTCAGACATAATGAAGACATCAAAGGGCCCAGTAGGTCAATAGTGTATGACCAAGAGAGTGTACCGTTTTCCTCGGCAAAGTTACAGAGATTTCTAAGAACATAACTTAGACCGAGATAAAATGTCAGTGATTGATGGGAACCAGACTCAATGAATTGCCTTCTCTAATTCATTTCTGTGTCAGTAGCTGACTTTCTAGGTATCTCAGTGAAGTATTTAATCCCTCTTGAGTTTCCTACCCATCTGGTTTCCCAACTTAGACCATGTAGTACGTCTTTGGAAAAGTGTTTCAGTATTCTTTTAAGAAAGTATAAGCATTATTACAAGGATCGCTTCTGGTGACGGTGGTCACATGTTGATACAGGAATAAAGAACTTTCATTCTAAGAAAAAAAAATCCATCTTAGACCATTCGGTTGGCCCACTAGCCTCGGTTCATTTATCTCTGACCTATCCCTTTGCCCTCCCCCCATGGCTGTAAACAGCAAGGTCCTGTTTCCCCTATCTGTGAGGAAAAAGGAACAGTTCGAGAGGGTAAAATTCAACAGTTCTGCCGTTAGCCCCTCAGAGAACTGACTTTTGAAATTTTAGAAAATATGATATATGCAAGACATTTTTTGAGGAACTAAACATTATTATATATATTTGTTCTTAGGTGGGAATTTATATGCTTTACTTTTTAAAAAGATTTTTATTTATTTATTTGAGAGTTTGGGAGTGTGAGCGATAGAGCACAAGCAGCGGGAGGGGCAGAAGGAGAAGGAGGGCTTGATCCCAAGACCCTGGGATCAGGACTGGAGCCGAAGGCAGACACTTAACTGACTGCGACACCCAGGCACCCCGGGAATTTATATGCTTTAACATATCACTTCACAAATTCTGGAAACAAACATGTTTTTATATATTCAGCTTAAATATGAATGGGCCAGAAGTGGAACAGAAGGCCTTTCTGAAGACGAGAAGGCAGTGTCAGGAAGAAACAAACTTTCCCTCTATCCTCTTAAATTTTGTGCTTGGGGGCCTGCAAATTAAATCAACATAAAGCAGATCAGCAAGAGAACAAAAGGTTTAATTACCTGCTTAGGCATGCCTGGGAGTTCACTAAGGTGAGTGACTCAGGCAGCCATTAGATTTGGGGCTTATATACCTTCATAATAGGGGACGGGGAAGGGTAGAGAGGGCACTTCTGGGAGAACAAATGACTTTTGAAAGATAAATGGGACCTTAGAATAGATGGGAGATATGATAGTTTTTGTAATAATGTCTGCTTGGGTGTGGTGCTTCTGTCTCCTAGAAGAGATTAGAGTCGCTCTATGGAGAGGGATTTATGACAATTGAGTTCTTTTGGGAGGTGGTGCTTTTAGGCAGATAAGGGATTTCAGGAACTTAAATGACTTCAGCTGAAAATAAGTCTTGTGCCGAAGTGATGTATTTTGGGGTGGCACAACCTATTTACCCTCATTCATGTCCTGAACCCTGATACCCTCTGTTCAAAACTCTCTACCATCTTCTCATCTTACTTAGCAAAGCAGTCGGAATCTACCACAGCCCCTCTCCTGGAACCTCACCCCCACCCAATGCTGCTCCTTAAATGGGCCGGGTGGGCTCCGGCCTCTGGACATTCGACCCCGGGACCACTCCTCCCCAGGGTTTCCCCAGCGCCAACCTGAGGAATCCCAGCCCTGTCTTTCCGCTTTCTTAGCTCCTGATATGTGTTTGCCTGTCTGTGAGCGGGAATGCAAGCTCCGTGTGGGAATGCAAGCTCCGTGGCAAGAAGGGCTTTGTTTTGCTCATTTCTCTGGCCCCATTGGGCACAGAGTAAGTACTACACTCCATAAAATACACAGAGTGAGTACTACACTCTGAGCAGGGCAGACTCAGTCGCTGTTCCTCAGAGCTTACTGTTTGGAGGGAGAGCTAGATAAGGAAAAGATACTGAATCAGTGCCACAGTAAGTGCCATGGGAGGGCAGAGCTGTGGTCCCAAAGTTGTGTGTGTGTGTGTGTGTGGGAGGCCCTGGAGAGCCGGCAGCTCTGTGGGGTTGCTGTGGGTGCAGAGGGAGTGCATCTTTGGTCTTTCCACTGTCCCTCTGTTCAAATGTACGACGTCTCTAGGATTAGGCTGAGCAGAAGCATTGGAACGCCGTCCCTTATGGAAGACCAGTTAGTACAAATGGCTTGTCTGCTTTGATTTAATTCCATGTAGATTCAAGTATCATTTTTTCAGTTTAAAAAAGAATTTCTCGTGTGCTGTTTTCCTTGAACTCCTGTTGTGGTTTATATGAATGATGATGGTGATGTTATCACTTGGGCAGGACGGTGAACTGACGGTGGGTTTCCCTTCTTTCGAGATGGTACCCTTTCTCCTTCAGCGGACTCCTCTGTTACTCCGTGGGGTGCACAGCTAATGCATTATTCTCAAGTCGGTCTCCACTGAGATTCTGTCACTTGCCAATGACAGACTCGTTCGGGACTCTATTATGTTGACAGTGGATTCATAAATTAATTGAATTAAGATCATATATTCCTAACATTTCTCTTTGTCCTCCTCAACATCTGGTATGGCATTGCACACAGAGCAGGTGCTCACAAAATCGACGACTTTGATATTCTTTTTTTTTGATGACTTGGTACTCTTAACACACAAACACACACAAAGAGAACCAAAACGTGTATTTTCACAACAGCTACAATCTCGGATAAGAATTAATTAGGAGCGTTTTACTTCCTGGTTTAGCATTGCTCTAAAAATCCAGTGATGGCGGCGTATGTAGCCCCAGAAGAATTGTTTCTCATTTTGTGTTGGCTCAGGCTGTCCTTCAGTTGCCTGCAAATAATTTTCTTACCAAAAAGACAAGATGTGACCTCAAAAATGAATTCCCAGTGTGAAGGACACGGTAGGGGTTGAGGGGTGTAACATTAACACCACAACACCAACAATGCAAAGCTCTCAGGTAATCCTTTCCCTGTGTCTTCCCAATTAACGTCATGTAGGAATTATCGTCCCCATTTTACCCAAAGAGGAAACAGAGGTTCAGAGAGACTGTGTGATTTAAATGAAAATCAGAGCCAGAGCCTGGAGAATAGCCTGGAATTCCTGCTGAGCTCCCTTGGGAGTGTTCCCTATTGCTGGGGGAAGATCATTAACCTCTCAGGGCCTTCTCTGCAGATTTGGGATTGTTTTGCTATCTCACAGGGAGGCTGCCAGGCTGAAGGAGATTTATAATTGTTTTCAAGCTTTCCAGGCTCAAAGTGCCTGTGCAGAAAAGTCTAGGGGCCCTGACTCTTTCCAAGTCCATGGGGGCTCAAACAGCTTTCCAAACCGGAATCCAAACCAAGTTACATCTAGGGTGGAGCTCTTCAGGTCCAGAGTCTCCTCTGTGGAAACCCAGTGCGTGGTTTTTGGGTGATGAAATGACTGCTTAGCCCACGCAGAGCTCCTTCACCCTGCCCTCCACATCACAGAGAAAGTGGTCCGGTCCTGAAGCCCGGCAAACAGACCTGCAAGCTATGGGGATCTCTCTTTTAAAACTGATGGCTTTGGGGGGCACCTGGGTGGCTCAGTGGGTTAAAGCCTCTGCCTTCGGCTCAGGTCATGATCTCGGGGTCCTGGGATCGAGCCCCGAGTGGGGCTGCCTGATCGGCGGGGAGACTGCTTCCTCCTCTCTCTCTGCCTGCCTCTCTGTCTGCTTGTAATCTCTCTCTCTGTCAAATAAATAAAAAAAAATCTTTAAAACTGATGGCTTTTGACCTCAGTGGAGCTGGGCCTGAAGTATGTGGCGATGTGGTGGTTAGGCCAGTGGCCATTAGAAGGCACTGGGGGGTGGCATCGTGTGAGGCCATCTGGCTTGGCCTCATGTTAGGGTTGGGCCTACGGAGGACACTCTGTCTGGTTACTTGCCACAGCTGCCATTGGAAGGGAGAACCTGCTCCAGTGGTCCCTTGGAAGAGGTGGAGGTGAGAGATGGAGGGGATAGAGGGAAGGGCCTGGCCGGAGCATCCCCCGTATCAGCTTCCTGGTTATTTTTAGCATCTTGGTGCCCTGGGTATACCAGCTTGTCTTTCTTTCTTCCTGTCATTCTCGTGTGCTCTTTTCCCTTTATTGCATAAAAATGTCTGATCTTGAGGGGCACCTGGGTGGTGCAGTTGGTTAAGGGTCCAACTCTTGATTTTGGCTCAGGTCATGATCTCTGGGTCCTGGGATTAAGCCCTGACTGGACTAGGGACTCCGAGCTCAAGGGGAGTCTGCCCAAGATTCTCTCACTTTCTGCCTCCCCCACTCAGGCACACGCATGCACGAATGCCCTCTCTCTCTGGGATACATAAAATCTTAAAAAAAAAAAGGACTATCTGATCTTCAAAATATGGACTTATAAAACTGCCCATTGTAGGGAAGGAAAAATTTTCATTTTCCCTCTACCCTTCTGAGTTCTTGGCTGAGATCTCTGTAACAAAAGACAGGTTAATAAGGAAAAAAACCCCAAACCACCAGGGTTTTATTAGCATGTACATCTCATGTGTGGGGGAGGGGCACACCGGAAAAGATGAGTAACTACATTATGTGGCTTAGACTTCAGGCTTCAATACCGCCTTAATAGGGAAGAGGAAGGGGAGATGTAGGTCTCTTAGGGGAGAGCGAATAATTTTCAGGAAAGGTGAGTGGGCCCATAGAATAGTGGGGAGGTAGAGTAGTCTCCTCTTATCTGCAGGGATGTGTTTCAAGACCCCCGGATAATACTGTTACGAAGAAAACCACAGGCCCAAGGTGGAGTTACTTGTCCTCAGACACAGCAAACCAGCGCTTTCTAATTGCGGTGTCAACCTCTCCCGGAGTGGGATTTTAAACCAGTCAGTCTGGAATTTTCTGGTCAGCACCAATGAAGTAATCTGTCATGGGGGCCCTCTTCATCCCTGCCCCCTCTGCCCCCACAAGATGAGGTAATCTGCATGATAAGCCCCCTTGCCCTTCCCCTAAGGGAAGGTAACCTTGCCAGAAACAATCTTTTCTTTTCCTTTGCTAGTAACTTCTCACTCCACCCTCCTTCCTATTAAAACCTTCCATTTTGTACAAGTCCTTGGAGATCCCCCTCCACTTGCTGGCAGGGGTGCTGCCCGATTCATGACTTGCTTAATAAAGCTGATTAGATCTTCAGATTTACTCAGGTGAAAAATTTTTTTAATAGTAACAAATCCTCTATATACTGTGTTTTTTCCTATACACACATACCTATGATAAATTTAATTTATAAATTAGACATGGTAAGAGATTAACAATAACAAAAAATAAAATTGCTGTGACTCTTGATCTTGGGGTTGTGAGTTCAAGTCTGTTGGGTGTAGAGATTACTTAGAATAAACATATAAAATAAAAAACCCCAAATACTAAAATAGAGCAGTTATAGCAATATACTATAATAAAAGTTATGTGAACGTGGTCTTTCAAATATTTTTTTGGTACTGTACTCCCCCTTATTGTGATGGTGTGAGATGGTAAGGTGCCCATGTGATAAGATGAGTGAGGTCTATGGCATGTTAGGCTACCAGCGACTGTCATCTACTTGCGGACCTGTGGGTGCTGGGGGGGTTACCGAAACTGCGAATAAGGGGGGACGACTCTTGGTAGATTGTGACAAAGTCTGTCTGGGTTATGGTGTCCACTTCCAGTCTCTTCTGTGAAAAGGGTCAGTTTTCTCTGATGGATGAAACTTGGGGGTGGCATGTCTTGAGCTCCTATGGTCATATTTTGGGGAGACATGTTCTGTTACTGGTCACCATTAAGAACTTGATCCGTAGAGGTGTGTGTGTTTGTCAGTGGACCTGTTGGAACCAGTTGTCTAATGGAGAAAAGCTCTGTGGCATTTGGTCTGAGCAGAGAATGAATGTATGCTGTATCTGAGAAAGGATAGACTTTGACAAAATGAAGGCAAAATGTTTGCATCAATTTTAAAGATTTATTTATTACTTTAGAGAGAGCGCGTCTGAGTGAGGCTGGGATGGGGGAGGGGCAGAGGACAAGAGAGAATCTCAAGCAGACTCTAGGTTGAGAGAGGAGCCGGATGTGGGGCTCGATCTCAGGACCCCGAGATCATGACCTGAGAGGAAATCAGGAGTCCAGCACTTAACCAACTGAGCCACGCAGTCCCCTGCATCAGTTTTAGCAAATGACCGTTTCTTTTCGAAGATGTAAATAGTAATTAAAAAAAAAAAGCCAACATTAAGGAACATTTCACAATGCAGAGAGAGGCTTTTCACAGGGAGTGTGTTTGTTATTCCCATACGGCACTGCTTCCGAGGAAGAGCTGAATCGCTCTGAAGAGGAGGCCGCATCTGTAACCTCGAGGAAAGTCCTGGTTTTACTCTGGGCCCAGCTGGCAGGGAGAGAGCTAACACTCTATAACAGCTGCTCCTGGTGGGAATGCTGGAACTGGGCCCTCGTCCCCGTGTCCTCGTCCCCGTGTCCACCTCAAGTAGCCGATGTTAGGACGCAAGTCCAGTTCAACTTGCATTACAAGGCAATTGTAATTGTCTTGATAAAATAGTTATTCCTCAGAAAATTAATCAGGTTTTCTTTTTCCCACCTTACAACCTTGAAGGTCCTCAGAGCAGTGAATCCATAAATGCCATGTGGACCTCTCACATTCTGCCACCAGCAACCACCCAGTGTGCTGTGATAGTCCTTGGACACCCCTTGCCTCTTCTTGATTGTTGCAAGTACATTCTTTTCTAAAGTCAGCGAGCCTGTTTTCTTTCCAGACTTCTGGGGGCTGAATTCTGTTGTCCGAGGCCTGTGGTAGGCAAAAGTCCGTTTTTCTCCCTTAACTTTGGAGTAGCCCTAATGCTCGTGGATGGATCCATCTGTGAAAAGCCAACATGATCTGGTGGTTGACTGATATTGAAATGAACCAGGTTAACCTACTCTCCTGTCAAGTAACCGAGAGTTTTCGAACTGACCTGTGAACAGTCAGCCAGTGTTATTGTAAAGATCTGTTCTCTCTGTCCTTCTGGGGGAATGCACAGTCCCTATCTTCCCAAATGGAGTTAATGAGGATTAGGGGACATATACGAGGAGCTCTTGAACGTCCTGGCTCATCTACAACCCCAAAGAAGGCCCGATTCTAAACACAAACGGAGTCGCTACGGGAAGTGCAGAATTTGTGGCAAAGTAGGTGTCAGTCACCGTTAATGGGCCATGACCAATGGGACCTTTCTGCCTCTTTCATCTTCACCCTGAAGGTTTTTTCCCTAATGAAAATGTGCTAGGAGGAATGGGGTTGGGATAATGATTTCCTTTCTTTTCCTTGTGTTGGCTTCGGCAGGCAACTTCTCCTTTAATAAAAAGCATGATGGGCAAGTGTGAGAGCGTCTAGCTTGAAGTCTGAGACAAAACCCCATTGGAGAATGCCAGACGTCCACCGGGGGAAATTGAAAACCGATTCCCTTCCCCACCAGGGGAAGGCACCACCAACCCCTCTGCCTGCTGCTCTCACTCTTCCAAGCCCAGACCCTTGAAGCTGAAGATTTTCAAAGAAGTAGGGTGTGTCACTGCAGCTGCTGCATCAAACAAAAGCAAACAGATTAAATTAATTTAGGCTTCAAAATCAGTCCCATTCTCTAATTCATAAAATACTTCAAACACGGAGAGAAATGTCATCTCCCAGATGATTGAGGCTAATCCACTTTATCTCTTTTTCCTCTTGCATCTGAATGCAAACTATCAAGACATACCTCACCAGTCAAAATAAACTCCTCACTCCAAATGCTTCTGTCAGCTTTTAATAAGAGTCTTCTCTGCTCCGTACACAAAACACACTCCGTTCCTAACGGGCTTAAGGGGCTGTGTGCAAAAAAAAGAGGAACAATGTACTCATTAGAGTCTGTTAAATTGCCAGCACTCAGCAATTAAAAGGTATGGCCCGTGGAAATGCTGCAAAACAGCAGTTAGTCCCATTGTCTTCTCATTAACAAGATTGTTATTTTAGCACTTCAGGTACCAAGCTTAAGAAACAAAACACGCTTGGCTCCTAAGGCACTCCAGGAAAGTAAGGAGTTGTTGACAGCTAGGACTTGTGGAAAGGACCGTTTATACTATAAATAAATTTGCACATCCTTGTGGTTGCAATAAATACACTTCCACACCCAATTCTGTCGGACTAGATGCAGACACCATTTAAAGGGACGTCAAAGTCCTTCCTGAGCGAACGGCTCTTGTCTGACTTAGGATGTCAAAACGGGTGCTGCTGAGTAATGAACGAATGCCTCCCCTTGGGACACAGAAATTTGGATTTTTTTTTTTTCCCCTGCAACATGCTCTGTCGTTGATGCCATGGACGCAGGGCTGGAAGGGGCCACAGAGACAGTGTGCGCTCAGCCTGAGCTCCTCGCTGCTTCATAATCATTTAAAAAATGATGACCCAACTCTTGCCCAATTGCCAAGTGCGAGCACTTTGTGGCAACGGGGAATGCAGCTCTTTGATTCCGGCATTCCTCCTGGTTTCCCTGTGTGGGTGGAAAAACGGCCAAGAATGTAAGTGATTCAAATTCTCTTATGTTTTGAAGAAACAAAATGAGGCAATATATCTTTCCGATGCTGTCAATGTACAATTTTACGTTTGATGCCGATGTGCATTTCTTTCACGACATAGATACCTTCACGATTTTTCTCAGGATTTCGCCAGAAAAATGTAAAGTGTTGATTCCCTTTTTAGGTAAATGGGGTGGTGGTGGGGGAAGTTCTCTTTTTAAAAGAGTAGGCACGTGGGATTTTAAAAAGAAATGATAAAGATAGTATTTACTGTAAGATTAAGGGTAACATTGCAGTTGCATAAGCCCTGAACAGTTCTCCTGAAGAGATGTCCCTAAAGTTACTTTCTTAGTAAATTTCAGTAAATTTCTCAAGGGCCTGATGTTTTTTTACACCGACCCATAAATTTTCTTCCTCAATGCAGTCTTTTGCATGGATAGCAGGCAGTGGGAGAGACCACGGATAAGAAGATCATTGTGCAATTTCAATAAGATGCTGGTTTACACTTTAATGGCCAACGTGCATTTTCAGGATTTTGCTAGATAAGACCATGCCATGCTTTGTTCATTAAAACTTGACTTGGGAAAACATGTAAATCTTCTACAAAATAAACACACACCCTTGAATTTGTTGTTTTTGACGAAAGGCTCCCCAGAAATATCTTGCGTGGAGAGGAAAATAAAACCACTTCAGCTAGAGGGAACTGAACATCAAATACCTTGAAAATCAGATGTTTTGCTCCTTATTAAGTGAGACTCAAGAGCGTTACTAAGTTCTAGCCTGACTGATTTTTCACTTTTTTGGAAGAGAAACAAGTCTGGGCATTAAGCTCATAGCAGCAATGATCATCTGCATGTGGATTTAATTACGAAAAAAATTAAAGTTTTTATTTTTCATAATTGTCATCATCATGATCCAATTTCCATGTCAAGCCTGGAGCTGAGTGGGAAGGATCACAGCGGCTTCCAGCTCTCCCGGCCCTTCCTCGCCTCTGTGGTACGCCTTCCTCCTCTTTCCCAGGCATTTCTTCTCTCAGCTTCCAGTGGGACCCACTGAAAACTGATTGTTTGGAGGAACTCAGTAAAGCTTTTAAGGAGAAGAGCAACTTTCCTGAGGTCTAGGAGACAGGAATCCTAGACCCTGGACAGAGATTTAGGATAGGGAAATGTGGTAATTCCTTTTGCTCTGTTAACTGCATGCAGTAGGGTAGACAGACTATCCCTGCAAACACTGGGGACAGTTGTTTCAATATCCTGCAGACAGCTGTGTGTGTGTGTGTGT
>LNAC01001633.1:127120-145383 GCA_002007465.1 Ailurus styani
AAAAAAAAAGTTGCAACTTTACACTTACTTTTTGTGTGATCACAGATTCATGTCATGTCATGTCATGTCATGTCCTACTTCTGTTCATTTCTTCTGGACATTACCCTTACTTCCAAGCCGGAGGCTGGTGTATTGTAGGGGCTCGATGAGTATTTGTTGAGTGAGGTGTGCAAAGTCTTAAAAGCAGCTATGCATTTTGTGCAAATTTGTTAGAATGAAACTTGGCTGATTCTAAATGTTCTCTCCCATTTCAGCCGTGTGCCATGGTGTGGAGGGTGCTGCACCGGCTGCTTAAGTCCCGGTAAAACCCGGATGTTCCAGCTTCCTCGCCTGCCTTGAAGGCCTGATGAAGAAATGTACATGAAGCACTTCATAAGCTGGCAGGTTCTTTGGAAATTAGAAAAATGCTAGATAGGATTGTGGATCAGATTCAAGAGCTGAATCACTCCGGCTACCTTGAGGCCATTCTCATAGATTATACTGAAAATTAAGGTAGTTCTACATTGTCTTGAGTGAGTAGAAAAACATTGTGAGAGCATTGGACTAACGTCTCTTTTCTGGAAGTGAGAGCCAGAAATAGACCAAGTTAGCAATATTAGAGATACTCAGAAAGCTGTAATTTCCCTGTGATAACTCACTGTTGTGCCTTGAAAAGCAGTGCGTTCCTTGCAAGTGTGTGTTCTTTCCAAACCCCTCTTTCTGCTCTGTCTGGGGGGCTGATGCGGAGGGCCCAGTTCCAGCCGCTGTTCTGTGGGGCCTGGCACCCCACTTACGGGGTGGTGATCTCTGAGGCTGGGCCATGGGGACAACAGGAAGCCTGTTTCTGCAAAGAGAGAGCAACTGCCCCAGTGTTGGATGAGCTAGGGATCGATCCTCGTATGGGGTGGGGGAATGACCGGAGGCGGCTAGATGGACACAACCAGATGCCTTCACTTCAGGTAGAGGTTTGATTCTCTGATTGTTGCCTTTAATAACATCGACATTTTAATGGGCAGGGGAGAGGGTGGGGGGCCCCCCAGGTGGTTTACTGTGGCCATTGTGGGGCTCTGGGCTATTTTCTGCAAGGCTGCATGAATACAAAGCCTTCAGAAACTTAATTAAAGTAATAAGAAATAAGACTTTTATAGGAAAGGGTGATGGTGGGGTGGGGGTGGAGAAAGATCCTATTTCTTGGTCTGCACGGTGCCCTGGGGAGTCATCCATTTATGAGTTGGTGGGGAAGCCCTTCTCCGGGGACACTGCGTTCCAGGCATTTGTGTTTCTGAGTTCTTTGGAACGCAGGGGGACTGGCCCTGGGTTCTGGCCACTAAACTTTAAATCTAGGCAAGTCAGACATAATGAAGACATCAAAGGGCCCAGTAGGTCAATAGTGTATGACCAAGAGAGTGTACCGTTTTCCTCGGCAAAGTTACAGAGATTTCTAAGAACATAACTTAGACCGAGATAAAATGTCAGTGATTGATGGGAACCAGACTCAATGAATTGCCTTCTCTAATTCATTTCTGTGTCAGTAGCTGACTTTCTAGGTATCTCAGTGAAGTATTTAATCCCTCTTGAGTTTCCTACCCATCTGGTTTCCCAACTTAGACCATGTAGTACGTCTTTGGAAAAGTGTTTCAGTATTCTTTTAAGAAAGTATAAGCATTATTACAAGGATCGCTTCTGGTGACGGTGGTCACATGTTGATACAGGAATAAAGAACTTTCATTCTAAGAAAAAAAAATCCATCTTAGACCATTCGGTTGGCCCACTAGCCTCGGTTCATTTATCTCTGACCTATCCCTTTGCCCTCCCCCCATGGCTGTAAACAGCAAGGTCCTGTTTCCCCTATCTGTGAGGAAAAAGGAACAGTTCGAGAGGGTAAAATTCAACAGTTCTGCCGTTAGCCCCTCAGAGAACTGACTTTTGAAATTTTAGAAAATATGATATATGCAAGACATTTTTTGAGGAACTAAACATTATTATATATATTTGTTCTTAGGTGGGAATTTATATGCTTTACTTTTTAAAAAGATTTTTATTTATTTATTTGAGAGTTTGGGAGTGTGAGCGATAGAGCACAAGCAGCGGGAGGGGCAGAAGGAGAAGGAGGGCTTGATCCCAAGACCCTGGGATCAGGACTGGAGCCGAAGGCAGACACTTAACTGACTGCGACACCCAGGCACCCCGGGAATTTATATGCTTTAACATATCACTTCACAAATTCTGGAAACAAACATGTTTTTATATATTCAGCTTAAATATGAATGGGCCAGAAGTGGAACAGAAGGCCTTTCTGAAGACGAGAAGGCAGTGTCAGGAAGAAACAAACTTTCCCTCTATCCTCTTAAATTTTGTGCTTGGGGGCCTGCAAATTAAATCAACATAAAGCAGATCAGCAAGAGAACAAAAGGTTTAATTACCTGCTTAGGCATGCCTGGGAGTTCACTAAGGTGAGTGACTCAGGCAGCCATTAGATTTGGGGCTTATATACCTTCATAATAGGGGACGGGGAAGGGTAGAGAGGGCACTTCTGGGAGAACAAATGACTTTTGAAAGATAAATGGGACCTTAGAATAGATGGGAGATATGATAGTTTTTGTAATAATGTCTGCTTGGGTGTGGTGCTTCTGTCTCCTAGAAGAGATTAGAGTCGCTCTATGGAGAGGGATTTATGACAATTGAGTTCTTTTGGGAGGTGGTGCTTTTAGGCAGATAAGGGATTTCAGGAACTTAAATGACTTCAGCTGAAAATAAGTCTTGTGCCGAAGTGATGTATTTTGGGGTGGCACAACCTATTTACCCTCATTCATGTCCTGAACCCTGATACCCTCTGTTCAAAACTCTCTACCATCTTCTCATCTTACTTAGCAAAGCAGTCGGAATCTACCACAGCCCCTCTCCTGGAACCTCACCCCCACCCAATGCTGCTCCTTAAATGGGCCGGGTGGGCTCCGGCCTCTGGACATTCGACCCCGGGACCACTCCTCCCCAGGGTTTCCCCAGCGCCAACCTGAGGAATCCCAGCCCTGTCTTTCCGCTTTCTTAGCTCCTGATATGTGTTTGCCTGTCTGTGAGCGGGAATGCAAGCTCCGTGTGGGAATGCAAGCTCCGTGGCAAGAAGGGCTTTGTTTTGCTCATTTCTCTGGCCCCATTGGGCACAGAGTAAGTACTACACTCCATAAAATACACAGAGTGAGTACTACACTCTGAGCAGGGCAGACTCAGTCGCTGTTCCTCAGAGCTTACTGTTTGGAGGGAGAGCTAGATAAGGAAAAGATACTGAATCAGTGCCACAGTAAGTGCCATGGGAGGGCAGAGCTGTGGTCCCAAAGTTGTGTGTGTGTGTGTGTGTGGGAGGCCCTGGAGAGCCGGCAGCTCTGTGGGGTTGCTGTGGGTGCAGAGGGAGTGCATCTTTGGTCTTTCCACTGTCCCTCTGTTCAAATGTACGACGTCTCTAGGATTAGGCTGAGCAGAAGCATTGGAACGCCGTCCCTTATGGAAGACCAGTTAGTACAAATGGCTTGTCTGCTTTGATTTAATTCCATGTAGATTCAAGTATCATTTTTTCAGTTTAAAAAAGAATTTCTCGTGTGCTGTTTTCCTTGAACTCCTGTTGTGGTTTATATGAATGATGATGGTGATGTTATCACTTGGGCAGGACGGTGAACTGACGGTGGGTTTCCCTTCTTTCGAGATGGTACCCTTTCTCCTTCAGCGGACTCCTCTGTTACTCCGTGGGGTGCACAGCTAATGCATTATTCTCAAGTCGGTCTCCACTGAGATTCTGTCACTTGCCAATGACAGACTCGTTCGGGACTCTATTATGTTGACAGTGGATTCATAAATTAATTGAATTAAGATCATATATTCCTAACATTTCTCTTTGTCCTCCTCAACATCTGGTATGGCATTGCACACAGAGCAGGTGCTCACAAAATCGACGACTTTGATATTCTTTTTTTTTGATGACTTGGTACTCTTAACACACAAACACACACAAAGAGAACCAAAACGTGTATTTTCACAACAGCTACAATCTCGGATAAGAATTAATTAGGAGCGTTTTACTTCCTGGTTTAGCATTGCTCTAAAAATCCAGTGATGGCGGCGTATGTAGCCCCAGAAGAATTGTTTCTCATTTTGTGTTGGCTCAGGCTGTCCTTCAGTTGCCTGCAAATAATTTTCTTACCAAAAAGACAAGATGTGACCTCAAAAATGAATTCCCAGTGTGAAGGACACGGTAGGGGTTGAGGGGTGTAACATTAACACCACAACACCAACAATGCAAAGCTCTCAGGTAATCCTTTCCCTGTGTCTTCCCAATTAACGTCATGTAGGAATTATCGTCCCCATTTTACCCAAAGAGGAAACAGAGGTTCAGAGAGACTGTGTGATTTAAATGAAAATCAGAGCCAGAGCCTGGAGAATAGCCTGGAATTCCTGCTGAGCTCCCTTGGGAGTGTTCCCTATTGCTGGGGGAAGATCATTAACCTCTCAGGGCCTTCTCTGCAGATTTGGGATTGTTTTGCTATCTCACAGGGAGGCTGCCAGGCTGAAGGAGATTTATAATTGTTTTCAAGCTTTCCAGGCTCAAAGTGCCTGTGCAGAAAAGTCTAGGGGCCCTGACTCTTTCCAAGTCCATGGGGGCTCAAACAGCTTTCCAAACCGGAATCCAAACCAAGTTACATCTAGGGTGGAGCTCTTCAGGTCCAGAGTCTCCTCTGTGGAAACCCAGTGCGTGGTTTTTGGGTGATGAAATGACTGCTTAGCCCACGCAGAGCTCCTTCACCCTGCCCTCCACATCACAGAGAAAGTGGTCCGGTCCTGAAGCCCGGCAAACAGACCTGCAAGCTATGGGGATCTCTCTTTTAAAACTGATGGCTTTGGGGGGCACCTGGGTGGCTCAGTGGGTTAAAGCCTCTGCCTTCGGCTCAGGTCATGATCTCGGGGTCCTGGGATCGAGCCCCGAGTGGGGCTGCCTGATCGGCGGGGAGACTGCTTCCTCCTCTCTCTCTGCCTGCCTCTCTGTCTGCTTGTAATCTCTCTCTCTGTCAAATAAATAAAAAAAAATCTTTAAAACTGATGGCTTTTGACCTCAGTGGAGCTGGGCCTGAAGTATGTGGCGATGTGGTGGTTAGGCCAGTGGCCATTAGAAGGCACTGGGGGGTGGCATCGTGTGAGGCCATCTGGCTTGGCCTCATGTTAGGGTTGGGCCTACGGAGGACACTCTGTCTGGTTACTTGCCACAGCTGCCATTGGAAGGGAGAACCTGCTCCAGTGGTCCCTTGGAAGAGGTGGAGGTGAGAGATGGAGGGGATAGAGGGAAGGGCCTGGCCGGAGCATCCCCCGTATCAGCTTCCTGGTTATTTTTAGCATCTTGGTGCCCTGGGTATACCAGCTTGTCTTTCTTTCTTCCTGTCATTCTCGTGTGCTCTTTTCCCTTTATTGCATAAAAATGTCTGATCTTGAGGGGCACCTGGGTGGTGCAGTTGGTTAAGGGTCCAACTCTTGATTTTGGCTCAGGTCATGATCTCTGGGTCCTGGGATTAAGCCCTGACTGGACTAGGGACTCCGAGCTCAAGGGGAGTCTGCCCAAGATTCTCTCACTTTCTGCCTCCCCCACTCAGGCACACGCATGCACGAATGCCCTCTCTCTCTGGGATACATAAAATCTTAAAAAAAAAAAGGACTATCTGATCTTCAAAATATGGACTTATAAAACTGCCCATTGTAGGGAAGGAAAAATTTTCATTTTCCCTCTACCCTTCTGAGTTCTTGGCTGAGATCTCTGTAACAAAAGACAGGTTAATAAGGAAAAAAACCCCAAACCACCAGGGTTTTATTAGCATGTACATCTCATGTGTGGGGGAGGGGCACACCGGAAAAGATGAGTAACTACATTATGTGGCTTAGACTTCAGGCTTCAATACCGCCTTAATAGGGAAGAGGAAGGGGAGATGTAGGTCTCTTAGGGGAGAGCGAATAATTTTCAGGAAAGGTGAGTGGGCCCATAGAATAGTGGGGAGGTAGAGTAGTCTCCTCTTATCTGCAGGGATGTGTTTCAAGACCCCCGGATAATACTGTTACGAAGAAAACCACAGGCCCAAGGTGGAGTTACTTGTCCTCAGACACAGCAAACCAGCGCTTTCTAATTGCGGTGTCAACCTCTCCCGGAGTGGGATTTTAAACCAGTCAGTCTGGAATTTTCTGGTCAGCACCAATGAAGTAATCTGTCATGGGGGCCCTCTTCATCCCTGCCCCCTCTGCCCCCACAAGATGAGGTAATCTGCATGATAAGCCCCCTTGCCCTTCCCCTAAGGGAAGGTAACCTTGCCAGAAACAATCTTTTCTTTTCCTTTGCTAGTAACTTCTCACTCCACCCTCCTTCCTATTAAAACCTTCCATTTTGTACAAGTCCTTGGAGATCCCCCTCCACTTGCTGGCAGGGGTGCTGCCCGATTCATGACTTGCTTAATAAAGCTGATTAGATCTTCAGATTTACTCAGGTGAAAAATTTTTTTAATAGTAACAAATCCTCTATATACTGTGTTTTTTCCTATACACACATACCTATGATAAATTTAATTTATAAATTAGACATGGTAAGAGATTAACAATAACAAAAAATAAAATTGCTGTGACTCTTGATCTTGGGGTTGTGAGTTCAAGTCTGTTGGGTGTAGAGATTACTTAGAATAAACATATAAAATAAAAAACCCCAAATACTAAAATAGAGCAGTTATAGCAATATACTATAATAAAAGTTATGTGAACGTGGTCTTTCAAATATTTTTTTGGTACTGTACTCCCCCTTATTGTGATGGTGTGAGATGGTAAGGTGCCCATGTGATAAGATGAGTGAGGTCTATGGCATGTTAGGCTACCAGCGACTGTCATCTACTTGCGGACCTGTGGGTGCTGGGGGGGTTACCGAAACTGCGAATAAGGGGGGACGACTCTTGGTAGATTGTGACAAAGTCTGTCTGGGTTATGGTGTCCACTTCCAGTCTCTTCTGTGAAAAGGGTCAGTTTTCTCTGATGGATGAAACTTGGGGGTGGCATGTCTTGAGCTCCTATGGTCATATTTTGGGGAGACATGTTCTGTTACTGGTCACCATTAAGAACTTGATCCGTAGAGGTGTGTGTGTTTGTCAGTGGACCTGTTGGAACCAGTTGTCTAATGGAGAAAAGCTCTGTGGCATTTGGTCTGAGCAGAGAATGAATGTATGCTGTATCTGAGAAAGGATAGACTTTGACAAAATGAAGGCAAAATGTTTGCATCAATTTTAAAGATTTATTTATTACTTTAGAGAGAGCGCGTCTGAGTGAGGCTGGGATGGGGGAGGGGCAGAGGACAAGAGAGAATCTCAAGCAGACTCTAGGTTGAGAGAGGAGCCGGATGTGGGGCTCGATCTCAGGACCCCGAGATCATGACCTGAGAGGAAATCAGGAGTCCAGCACTTAACCAACTGAGCCACGCAGTCCCCTGCATCAGTTTTAGCAAATGACCGTTTCTTTTCGAAGATGTAAATAGTAATTAAAAAAAAAAAGCCAACATTAAGGAACATTTCACAATGCAGAGAGAGGCTTTTCACAGGGAGTGTGTTTGTTATTCCCATACGGCACTGCTTCCGAGGAAGAGCTGAATCGCTCTGAAGAGGAGGCCGCATCTGTAACCTCGAGGAAAGTCCTGGTTTTACTCTGGGCCCAGCTGGCAGGGAGAGAGCTAACACTCTATAACAGCTGCTCCTGGTGGGAATGCTGGAACTGGGCCCTCGTCCCCGTGTCCTCGTCCCCGTGTCCACCTCAAGTAGCCGATGTTAGGACGCAAGTCCAGTTCAACTTGCATTACAAGGCAATTGTAATTGTCTTGATAAAATAGTTATTCCTCAGAAAATTAATCAGGTTTTCTTTTTCCCACCTTACAACCTTGAAGGTCCTCAGAGCAGTGAATCCATAAATGCCATGTGGACCTCTCACATTCTGCCACCAGCAACCACCCAGTGTGCTGTGATAGTCCTTGGACACCCCTTGCCTCTTCTTGATTGTTGCAAGTACATTCTTTTCTAAAGTCAGCGAGCCTGTTTTCTTTCCAGACTTCTGGGGGCTGAATTCTGTTGTCCGAGGCCTGTGGTAGGCAAAAGTCCGTTTTTCTCCCTTAACTTTGGAGTAGCCCTAATGCTCGTGGATGGATCCATCTGTGAAAAGCCAACATGATCTGGTGGTTGACTGATATTGAAATGAACCAGGTTAACCTACTCTCCTGTCAAGTAACCGAGAGTTTTCGAACTGACCTGTGAACAGTCAGCCAGTGTTATTGTAAAGATCTGTTCTCTCTGTCCTTCTGGGGGAATGCACAGTCCCTATCTTCCCAAATGGAGTTAATGAGGATTAGGGGACATATACGAGGAGCTCTTGAACGTCCTGGCTCATCTACAACCCCAAAGAAGGCCCGATTCTAAACACAAACGGAGTCGCTACGGGAAGTGCAGAATTTGTGGCAAAGTAGGTGTCAGTCACCGTTAATGGGCCATGACCAATGGGACCTTTCTGCCTCTTTCATCTTCACCCTGAAGGTTTTTTCCCTAATGAAAATGTGCTAGGAGGAATGGGGTTGGGATAATGATTTCCTTTCTTTTCCTTGTGTTGGCTTCGGCAGGCAACTTCTCCTTTAATAAAAAGCATGATGGGCAAGTGTGAGAGCGTCTAGCTTGAAGTCTGAGACAAAACCCCATTGGAGAATGCCAGACGTCCACCGGGGGAAATTGAAAACCGATTCCCTTCCCCACCAGGGGAAGGCACCACCAACCCCTCTGCCTGCTGCTCTCACTCTTCCAAGCCCAGACCCTTGAAGCTGAAGATTTTCAAAGAAGTAGGGTGTGTCACTGCAGCTGCTGCATCAAACAAAAGCAAACAGATTAAATTAATTTAGGCTTCAAAATCAGTCCCATTCTCTAATTCATAAAATACTTCAAACACGGAGAGAAATGTCATCTCCCAGATGATTGAGGCTAATCCACTTTATCTCTTTTTCCTCTTGCATCTGAATGCAAACTATCAAGACATACCTCACCAGTCAAAATAAACTCCTCACTCCAAATGCTTCTGTCAGCTTTTAATAAGAGTCTTCTCTGCTCCGTACACAAAACACACTCCGTTCCTAACGGGCTTAAGGGGCTGTGTGCAAAAAAAAGAGGAACAATGTACTCATTAGAGTCTGTTAAATTGCCAGCACTCAGCAATTAAAAGGTATGGCCCGTGGAAATGCTGCAAAACAGCAGTTAGTCCCATTGTCTTCTCATTAACAAGATTGTTATTTTAGCACTTCAGGTACCAAGCTTAAGAAACAAAACACGCTTGGCTCCTAAGGCACTCCAGGAAAGTAAGGAGTTGTTGACAGCTAGGACTTGTGGAAAGGACCGTTTATACTATAAATAAATTTGCACATCCTTGTGGTTGCAATAAATACACTTCCACACCCAATTCTGTCGGACTAGATGCAGACACCATTTAAAGGGACGTCAAAGTCCTTCCTGAGCGAACGGCTCTTGTCTGACTTAGGATGTCAAAACGGGTGCTGCTGAGTAATGAACGAATGCCTCCCCTTGGGACACAGAAATTTGGATTTTTTTTTTTTCCCCTGCAACATGCTCTGTCGTTGATGCCATGGACGCAGGGCTGGAAGGGGCCACAGAGACAGTGTGCGCTCAGCCTGAGCTCCTCGCTGCTTCATAATCATTTAAAAAATGATGACCCAACTCTTGCCCAATTGCCAAGTGCGAGCACTTTGTGGCAACGGGGAATGCAGCTCTTTGATTCCGGCATTCCTCCTGGTTTCCCTGTGTGGGTGGAAAAACGGCCAAGAATGTAAGTGATTCAAATTCTCTTATGTTTTGAAGAAACAAAATGAGGCAATATATCTTTCCGATGCTGTCAATGTACAATTTTACGTTTGATGCCGATGTGCATTTCTTTCACGACATAGATACCTTCACGATTTTTCTCAGGATTTCGCCAGAAAAATGTAAAGTGTTGATTCCCTTTTTAGGTAAATGGGGTGGTGGTGGGGGAAGTTCTCTTTTTAAAAGAGTAGGCACGTGGGATTTTAAAAAGAAATGATAAAGATAGTATTTACTGTAAGATTAAGGGTAACATTGCAGTTGCATAAGCCCTGAACAGTTCTCCTGAAGAGATGTCCCTAAAGTTACTTTCTTAGTAAATTTCAGTAAATTTCTCAAGGGCCTGATGTTTTTTTACACCGACCCATAAATTTTCTTCCTCAATGCAGTCTTTTGCATGGATAGCAGGCAGTGGGAGAGACCACGGATAAGAAGATCATTGTGCAATTTCAATAAGATGCTGGTTTACACTTTAATGGCCAACGTGCATTTTCAGGATTTTGCTAGATAAGACCATGCCATGCTTTGTTCATTAAAACTTGACTTGGGAAAACATGTAAATCTTCTACAAAATAAACACACACCCTTGAATTTGTTGTTTTTGACGAAAGGCTCCCCAGAAATATCTTGCGTGGAGAGGAAAATAAAACCACTTCAGCTAGAGGGAACTGAACATCAAATACCTTGAAAATCAGATGTTTTGCTCCTTATTAAGTGAGACTCAAGAGCGTTACTAAGTTCTAGCCTGACTGATTTTTCACTTTTTTGGAAGAGAAACAAGTCTGGGCATTAAGCTCATAGCAGCAATGATCATCTGCATGTGGATTTAATTACGAAAAAAATTAAAGTTTTTATTTTTCATAATTGTCATCATCATGATCCAATTTCCATGTCAAGCCTGGAGCTGAGTGGGAAGGATCACAGCGGCTTCCAGCTCTCCCGGCCCTTCCTCGCCTCTGTGGTACGCCTTCCTCCTCTTTCCCAGGCATTTCTTCTCTCAGCTTCCAGTGGGACCCACTGAAAACTGATTGTTTGGAGGAACTCAGTAAAGCTTTTAAGGAGAAGAGCAACTTTCCTGAGGTCTAGGAGACAGGAATCCTAGACCCTGGACAGAGATTTAGGATAGGGAAATGTGGTAATTCCTTTTGCTCTGTTAACTGCATGCAGTAGGGTAGACAGACTATCCCTGCAAACACTGGGGACAGTTGTTTCAATATCCTGCAGACAGCTGTGTGTGTGTGTGTGTGTTGAGAACTACAGTGAATTGGATGGCCTTTAATGTCAGATTGTTTTTAACCTGCTTTCTTCCAAAATGGATTTGAGGCAGCTTACAAAACACGCCAAGAGGTAAAAATCAAGAGAGCAAGGTTGGAAGAAAGTACGTTTAGTGCAAGGGGGACAGACTTTCTGTAAAGGGACAGACTTTTGGCTTTTCTGGCCACACAGTTTCTGTCTCAACCATCAGTTCTTGCTGCCGTGTCACAAAAGCAGCCACAGAAAATAGTCCAGTAGACCAGTGCATTCACTGAACAAAAAACAGGAAGCAGGCTGGCTCTGCCCTGGGCTGTCATTTCTGACCCCTGGTCTAGACCCAGAATACTAAAATTAAGCTGACGTAAGTATATTACAGGGAACTGTATCACTGAAGGGCCCCTGTGATTGGTCAGAGGGGTCTACATTTCGTTATGAGTTTCCTAAAGGTCAAAGCAAAGAGGAAAACTGGGCTAATGTTTAAAAATGATGCTTTCTGTGAGATTAATGCTCACCAATCACTCTGAAGAAGTTCTGGCATTGAGGCTTGGTTTAGCTCCTAAAAGTCCCGAGAAAGAGGCATTATGTGGTATAAGGGGTAAGAATCAGCATCATATTTTCAACAGCTAGCTTCCTAGAGCCGCTGCTAAGGCTTTTTAGTGAGCCAAGGGCATGATGATTTCCAGAGTGCAGTTTAGAAACAAGAATTTGAGAACATAAGGCATTTCATTTGGATTGCCAGTGGTCTGGGGTTGAATCAATGTAAAACGGAGACCATTTAGCTGAAGGAATGAGCTGCATGCTTGTCTTCCAGACAGTCCTCCGTGAATACTCACTTGTTCTTCTCACACCCAGCTTTGGGCAGGTGTCAGGACTCCCCTGTAGCTACAGGATCCTCAGCCAACCAAGGGACAATTCCCTTTCTGTTCATTCTTTCAGGTTTTGGATCGATTGGGTTAGGTCCAATTCCCATTCTATCATAAAACATAAAAGGAAGTCAGATGGCAAGGATTTTCATGACTTGATACTGCTTCACCCCCTGGAGGACTGGTGTCATATCGATCACCCAGCATTTAGTGGTTTCTAGGTGTGGGGTACTCGGCCGGGCACTCCATATGCACAAGCCCGATTTATTCACACGCCCTCTGGGGACACATGCTACTGTGAGAATTCATTGTTTCCAGGTGAGAAAACTGAGCTCAGAGAGATTAGCAGTTGCACAGCATCATCATGGAGCATCTGAATATGAAGATAGGCTCTATCTGCCTCTTAACCAAGGCCCTTAGCTGCCGTCTCTCTCAACAGAAATCTCATGACTTCCTGGATTCCTGATCTTGACACACCTTGACATGGCTTTCTGGTCTTCTTCATGAATTTCTGGATGCCAGGCTTGCTTGTCTGTTATGGTTGTGGCTCTGCAGCTTCTAGAACCCTTACCAGGCCTTGATGTCTCATCATAGAATCCTGTTCAGGTTTTCACCTTAATGACTCAGATCTTGACCCTTTACTGGTTTCTACTTCCAGTGTTCCTCTAGTCCTTACCTTCTGCACCCCCACCACCCTTTCTTGGTCATACTTGTCATTATGGCTACCTCCACCCCAATGTGAACAAAGATAGAGTTTTCAGTTCCCATATGATTCCTACAATCTTTATAGCTGTGGTCTTACATCTGGGTTTCTAAAGGCCAGTTGTAATAAGCGTATACTCAACCTCATGGTGACACCTGCAAGATGACACGAAATAATAGGATAGTTTTCTTAGTATGGCAATTCTCTTCAGATATGATATCAATGGAGACTTCACAATGATATTGGTAGCATTTCATTGGCTTGGCCATGCCCCACAAATGGAGAATGTTAGTAATTTTCCATGACCAGCTCTGGATTACAAAGAATGTTATTAAATAAACCATTGAAGATATGGAGATTCCTGAAATGGCAAGTATTTTCTGTTGTCAGTGATGAAAACCAAATATGCTGTTCACATTGCAGACATGTATAACCCATTGGACTCTTTCTAGAACACAGTGGGATGGAATCAGTGACTAAGAGAGAACAAAAAATAAAACCCATTCATTCAGGCAGTCATAGATAGGCTGAGAAAGCCAAGGTCATTGCTAGAAAGATAATCTGAAGGCCAAGTGTAAAGAAAGGGGGAAACCAAAGATGGAAGAATAGGCCATGATGTAAAAAGCCAGAAGGCATGAGAGCTGCGTGGAATGTGGCCTAAGGAATGGGTCAGGGCGAGAAGTTCAAAATTTAGAGCCTGGACCATGGAAGCACTAAACCCTTATGTGGCTTGGCTGCTGAGAGCGTGGAGAGCAAACATGGTGACTCAGTGGCCCCTGAATGGGAGGATTCACAAGTGGCAAGAGTTACTCTCTGCTCTGCCAGTGGATGCCCTCCTCAATTCTTACGGGATCTGAAATCTCATTAAAATAATAACTTCAGACAATTTAGAAGTGGAATAGTTTATCTCGAAGAATTTCAGTGGAACCCTACAAGCTGTACAAATTATCTACTGGTTAGTGGCACATTTTTGTAACCATGAATCTACTCTTCAAGAAGCAGAAAATTAAAATAGCCCTTTTCACATGGACTTAACTTAGATTTTAAATAAGGTCATAGTGACCCCTTTAAGATGGGACTTCTTAAAGTCAGTTCACAAAAGTGAGGTAAAAAACGTCATATAACCGGGCGCCTGGGTGGCTCAGAGGGTTAAAGCCTCTGCCTTCGGCTCAGGTCATGATCTCGGGGTCCTGGGATCGAGGCCCACATCGGGCGTTCCGCTCAGCGGAAAGCCTGCTTCCCCCACCCCTCTCTGCCTGCCTCTCTGCCTACTTGTGATCTCCATCTCTGTGTCAAATAAATAAAATCTTTTAAAAAAATGCCATATAACCCAGTGTGAGGTTTGTTAATTTTATGCCAAACTCAGTAGAATCTTAAAGTCCTTAATGTTGGTGAACCAGTTGGTGAGATGTTGGCTTGTATGTGATGGGTGTTCAGTCTTTTTATTTACCCAGCTTTGAGGAAGGTGAGAGAGAGAAGGAGAGAGAGAGAGAGAGGAAAAGAGAGTGAGAAAGAGGGAGAGAGAAAGACAGGAAACCTCCCTAAGCCCTTGAGGGGGAAACTTCTTCAGAGCAGAACCAAGTTTGGCAAGTCTCTAAGGTCTTTGTGAAATACAATAAAATTTGCATTTATATAGCACTCCTTATGCTCTTGCTTTATATGTGCTATCCATATTAAATAAAAACACAATTAAGAGTTAGTTCTAAAATACCAGGTCAAACATATCAAACAAAATCAGGAATGGCAATTAGTGCTAGAATACCAGAACAAACAGATGGCTATTGAGTTTGGATTTAAGAAGAGAAATGGGATGTGCCAGTCGCATATCAATAGAGGAGCAAGTCTGGAGTTTGGGCGACAGGGGCTGGAGGTTGGGCACGGAAGAGCCAAGTCGAGACAGTGATCAGGCCTGTAGAGGGGAATTCTTAGGAGCAGTGAAACGTCAGCACAGCTAAAAATCACCGGGTGTGGACCCTGTGCCAGGTACTCTGCCCTAAGCTGAGGACCCAGAGATAATCAGATGGGAATTCTGTCATCAAGCCACTTACATAGTCCAGCGGAAAGAAAGAATGCCTGTGTGAAACCCACTGGGGGACTGTCACTGTTTGTGGCAGGATATGATTTTATTCCAGGGTAAAAATAAGCTCATTCTGCTCCAACTGCCCCCGAAACCAGACAGCCCTGAAAAGCAGAAAGATTGTAAGATGGAGCTGAGACATTATGATCTTGAACTTTCTCATGTGGTGTGAGCATTTGTATGATTCACTGCAGAAGTATTAATATGTTTGATTACAGGTCTCATCGCAGGCTCTGCTGGGTGCGTTACATCTAATCTAATATGGTATGTGCGCTTTATTACGTTTCTCAAATCCCAAACGGTCTGAATTCTGAAATCATCAGACTTCAAAGTCTTGGATAAAGTGTTACGACCTGTCATAAAGTGTGTGTGTGTGTGTGTGTGTGTGTGTGTGTGTGCGCGCGCGCTTCCCCCCCAGCCTCCATTTCTTCACTATGTAATCCCTATCAATTCAATATCTGGTTCTGCGCCCCAGGGCCGGGCAGAATTCTCTCTCACCAAGTCCTCTTGCTGACAGATTACCTAGCTTTGTCTTTGTCTCACTTCTAGATCTGGCGGCAAAGGCCAGGCATCTCCCTTAGCTCTGGCTCTTGCCTTGACTTCGTTCTGTGAGGCCCGAGTACTTACATTTCCCTGCAGCCTCTTGACCAGAACTATTTTGTCTGCATCTTCCCTTAGGCCAGTGGTGCTCCCCACAGGGCCTCCCTCAAAGTAGGATCTGAGAAATAATTGTAATGAAGGAATGCCCCAAGACTTGGATCTCTGGTCTTGAACTCACTACTCTCCATTCCAGCAGTCACCTGAGCAGAGGCTCCTGAATCTCCACAGTCTGGTTTGACCTGTCACTGGAATTCTTTTTCACTGCTGCAGACCGTTACTGACCTCCTTGTCATGCTAACACCTCCTTTTCAAGTCTCCCCTCAAAGGTCACACACCCCCTTGCATACATGTGAATGGGTAGGAATAGACTTTGGTAGAAGGAGGGAGACTTTCTTTTTAATTAATTTATATTTTTGATATTTTTACTGTTCCTTCAGATTGTTGTACTTCCACAAATATTCCTTGAAAATAAAATCATTTCTTTATTAAAAAACCCAACAAAACATTTTGGGACCAGCAAAACTAGGAAGACGGTAAAATGATCTGTAGTTAGTACCGGTCATGGGGAGGGAGGCCCAGGAGGAGCACAGAGGGTTTTTAGGGCAGTGAATTGGTAATGGCTGGTACCATGGATGGGGTGTGTGTGGTACCTGTCATTAGACATTTGTCAAACCCATTGAAAGAACAACACCAAGAGTGAACCCTACTGTGAACTGTAGACTTGGGTGATAATGATGCGTTGATAGAGATGCAGAGATGGTAACAAATGCACCACTCTCATGGGGGATGTTGATAGTGGGGGTGTATGTGTGTGGGGATGCGGGTCTGTAGGAAAGTCTGTACTTTCTGCTCAGTTTTGCTGTGGACCTAAGGGTGCTCCAAAAAAACGAAGTCTGTTAGTTAAAAAAAGAAAAAGGGCATATACTGAGCTTGAGTGCTTGGGATTTTGTTCTGGAGGCTTACTATATTAACACTTATTACAGTCACTGTGGACAGATTGATTATTCATATGAGGAAAAATATGAGCTGTTTCTACCCAGCTCTGTGCACTCACACAGGCTAGATCCTTGGGAGTCCCTGTAGACTCTGCTCCATCCTCCAGGTCTGGGGGATCTTGGGCCTCCCCATCCTTCCTTTGGAAGAGCATTTGTATTTGGCCTTCTGTTGTGACTTTGGCCGCCCCTGTGGGTCAGGCTCCCTTCAGGTCTCTTCTAGAATATTATTAACAGTTTCCGGAACTAGACATTTCTCCTGGGTATTTCAGCCTCTTTCTCTACCATTCTGTACAATCTTGACAGACTGAAATGCATTTGCCCGCTTTCTTCATATCATTTCTTTCCTCTTCAAGTTCGGGCTTTTTTTCTTGATTCTGGAAGACCCCAGTTCACCATCCATACTGTCCTGCCAATTGTCTTTTTCACTGTTCCAATACCACCCCCCTCCCCCAATCCTATCTGTCTTGGGCACTTCTCCAGGCTGGAAATTCTAGAATCTTCTTCCCCAGTCATCGTGCTCCATCCCAAATCCAACTTCTGTATGGGCTTCGGTTTGTTTTGCTCTTCTAGTGCCTTGGGCTGTGCTGTAAGCTGAACACTGAACGCTTGATCTTTTGGGAGTGGTGTTTATGGGAGTGTGTGGGGGATCAATTTTATATGTAGAAGCAAGAACTGCACATCTGGAAGAGACAGTCGTGTGCCTCCTGCCCCTGTGTTCTGGAGCTCAGGCTGGTGCCAGCTTGCTGAAGGAGCATTGCAGGGATTTACGCTTGGTCTGGAACAAACCCGGCCCATCAGAACTTGCAAGCTCTGCTCCGGTACTAGGCAGCCTTAAGCATCTTATTTCAAAAGATTATTTCAAAATTGGCTTCTTCTGGAGTCTTTAGGGGCTTTCTCCCTTTTCCAGAGAGGCAGGGGTGTTTTAGAGATTGGGCATTATGGTATAAAATTAACCTCTCTGAGTTTTTGGTCTGTGTATGTTTATAAAAAGTGTGTTTTATATTTGCCCTCCATTCTCTTCATAACTCTTACAAAGCTCAAGAGAGACAAGATTGTGAACAAATCCTATGAACCAGGGGTTGGTGATTTATAGCCCACTGGCCAAATTCGGCCTGTTGCCATATAACCTACAAGCCAAGAATGGTTTTTACATTTTTAAACTATTGAAAAAAATTTAAAAAGAACTTTTTGAGACATGTGAGCCTTAAATGAAATTCAAACTAAAGTGTCCATAAATAAAGTTTTATTGGGACACAGCCACGCTGATTCCTTTCCTTTTTGCCTGTGGAGGCTTTTCGCTACCACAGCCTGGGCGCGAAGAGCCGGAATATTTGGAATATTAACTCTCCGGCCTTGACAAGAACGCCTGCCGTGCTCTGACAGGAACACTCAGGCACAGCACACACGGAGGACATTCTTATCACTGTCGTGATCTTCCCGGATGCAGCTGGGGCCTTGCGCTTTCTCATTGCCGGGTCCTGGAGTTGCAGGACCCCAGGCAGGGGCCATTCAAATAAAATACAATGGGAACAGCGCCCCCTGGAGGAGGCCGGACCGGAAGCCGCCGTGTGTGGTGGAAAGGCCCCCAAGAGGTCTGACGGACTGATCCGGGCCCGCCAAGAACTCCATGGCTGTGGAACTGGGCCCATCGCCTAACTGCTTTGGGCCTCAGATCCCCTAACCTGTAAAAAGGAGGAGGGGTGTTGTAGTCTCAGTGGTTCTTAAACTTTCTTTCTCCCTCCCTCCTGGCCTTCTTAGCAGAACCTTCTACTCAGATCTTTTACTCACGTAGACCCCTAATGCATGGAACAGCCAACAGTGGACCGTCTCTGCTGGAGGAGGGTACCACCCTGAGGCCCTCTATGGAGCACTGCCCAGAGGAAACTCAAG
>LNAC01001633.1:147234-166060 GCA_002007465.1 Ailurus styani
GCGCGCGCGCTTCCCCCCCAGCCTCCATTTCTTCACTATGTAATCCCTATCAATTCAATATCTGGTTCTGCGCCCCAGGGCCGGGCAGAATTCTCTCTCACCAAGTCCTCTTGCTGACAGATTACCTAGCTTTGTCTTTGTCTCACTTCTAGATCTGGCGGCAAAGGCCAGGCATCTCCCTTAGCTCTGGCTCTTGCCTTGACTTCGTTCTGTGAGGCCCGAGTACTTACATTTCCCTGCAGCCTCTTGACCAGAACTATTTTGTCTGCATCTTCCCTTAGGCCAGTGGTGCTCCCCACAGGGCCTCCCTCAAAGTAGGATCTGAGAAATAATTGTAATGAAGGAATGCCCCAAGACTTGGATCTCTGGTCTTGAACTCACTACTCTCCATTCCAGCAGTCACCTGAGCAGAGGCTCCTGAATCTCCACAGTCTGGTTTGACCTGTCACTGGAATTCTTTTTCACTGCTGCAGACCGTTACTGACCTCCTTGTCATGCTAACACCTCCTTTTCAAGTCTCCCCTCAAAGGTCACACACCCCCTTGCATACATGTGAATGGGTAGGAATAGACTTTGGTAGAAGGAGGGAGACTTTCTTTTTAATTAATTTATATTTTTGATATTTTTACTGTTCCTTCAGATTGTTGTACTTCCACAAATATTCCTTGAAAATAAAATCATTTCTTTATTAAAAAACCCAACAAAACATTTTGGGACCAGCAAAACTAGGAAGACGGTAAAATGATCTGTAGTTAGTACCGGTCATGGGGAGGGAGGCCCAGGAGGAGCACAGAGGGTTTTTAGGGCAGTGAATTGGTAATGGCTGGTACCATGGATGGGGTGTGTGTGGTACCTGTCATTAGACATTTGTCAAACCCATTGAAAGAACAACACCAAGAGTGAACCCTACTGTGAACTGTAGACTTGGGTGATAATGATGCGTTGATAGAGATGCAGAGATGGTAACAAATGCACCACTCTCATGGGGGATGTTGATAGTGGGGGTGTATGTGTGTGGGGATGCGGGTCTGTAGGAAAGTCTGTACTTTCTGCTCAGTTTTGCTGTGGACCTAAGGGTGCTCCAAAAAAACGAAGTCTGTTAGTTAAAAAAAGAAAAAGGGCATATACTGAGCTTGAGTGCTTGGGATTTTGTTCTGGAGGCTTACTATATTAACACTTATTACAGTCACTGTGGACAGATTGATTATTCATATGAGGAAAAATATGAGCTGTTTCTACCCAGCTCTGTGCACTCACACAGGCTAGATCCTTGGGAGTCCCTGTAGACTCTGCTCCATCCTCCAGGTCTGGGGGATCTTGGGCCTCCCCATCCTTCCTTTGGAAGAGCATTTGTATTTGGCCTTCTGTTGTGACTTTGGCCGCCCCTGTGGGTCAGGCTCCCTTCAGGTCTCTTCTAGAATATTATTAACAGTTTCCGGAACTAGACATTTCTCCTGGGTATTTCAGCCTCTTTCTCTACCATTCTGTACAATCTTGACAGACTGAAATGCATTTGCCCGCTTTCTTCATATCATTTCTTTCCTCTTCAAGTTCGGGCTTTTTTTCTTGATTCTGGAAGACCCCAGTTCACCATCCATACTGTCCTGCCAATTGTCTTTTTCACTGTTCCAATACCACCCCCCTCCCCCAATCCTATCTGTCTTGGGCACTTCTCCAGGCTGGAAATTCTAGAATCTTCTTCCCCAGTCATCGTGCTCCATCCCAAATCCAACTTCTGTATGGGCTTCGGTTTGTTTTGCTCTTCTAGTGCCTTGGGCTGTGCTGTAAGCTGAACACTGAACGCTTGATCTTTTGGGAGTGGTGTTTATGGGAGTGTGTGGGGGATCAATTTTATATGTAGAAGCAAGAACTGCACATCTGGAAGAGACAGTCGTGTGCCTCCTGCCCCTGTGTTCTGGAGCTCAGGCTGGTGCCAGCTTGCTGAAGGAGCATTGCAGGGATTTACGCTTGGTCTGGAACAAACCCGGCCCATCAGAACTTGCAAGCTCTGCTCCGGTACTAGGCAGCCTTAAGCATCTTATTTCAAAAGATTATTTCAAAATTGGCTTCTTCTGGAGTCTTTAGGGGCTTTCTCCCTTTTCCAGAGAGGCAGGGGTGTTTTAGAGATTGGGCATTATGGTATAAAATTAACCTCTCTGAGTTTTTGGTCTGTGTATGTTTATAAAAAGTGTGTTTTATATTTGCCCTCCATTCTCTTCATAACTCTTACAAAGCTCAAGAGAGACAAGATTGTGAACAAATCCTATGAACCAGGGGTTGGTGATTTATAGCCCACTGGCCAAATTCGGCCTGTTGCCATATAACCTACAAGCCAAGAATGGTTTTTACATTTTTAAACTATTGAAAAAAATTTAAAAAGAACTTTTTGAGACATGTGAGCCTTAAATGAAATTCAAACTAAAGTGTCCATAAATAAAGTTTTATTGGGACACAGCCACGCTGATTCCTTTCCTTTTTGCCTGTGGAGGCTTTTCGCTACCACAGCCTGGGCGCGAAGAGCCGGAATATTTGGAATATTAACTCTCCGGCCTTGACAAGAACGCCTGCCGTGCTCTGACAGGAACACTCAGGCACAGCACACACGGAGGACATTCTTATCACTGTCGTGATCTTCCCGGATGCAGCTGGGGCCTTGCGCTTTCTCATTGCCGGGTCCTGGAGTTGCAGGACCCCAGGCAGGGGCCATTCAAATAAAATACAATGGGAACAGCGCCCCCTGGAGGAGGCCGGACCGGAAGCCGCCGTGTGTGGTGGAAAGGCCCCCAAGAGGTCTGACGGACTGATCCGGGCCCGCCAAGAACTCCATGGCTGTGGAACTGGGCCCATCGCCTAACTGCTTTGGGCCTCAGATCCCCTAACCTGTAAAAAGGAGGAGGGGTGTTGTAGTCTCAGTGGTTCTTAAACTTTCTTTCTCCCTCCCTCCTGGCCTTCTTAGCAGAACCTTCTACTCAGATCTTTTACTCACGTAGACCCCTAATGCATGGAACAGCCAACAGTGGACCGTCTCTGCTGGAGGAGGGTACCACCCTGAGGCCCTCTATGGAGCACTGCCCAGAGGAAACTCAAGAAGTCCTCCTGACCCTCTCAGTTAAGGCCCTCTCCCTGACAGCAGCCCAAGCCCACAGCTTCATCAGACTCGTTCTTTGCAGAGACCTTGTTGGGACCTGTTGAGCAGTCCCACGTACTCGCAACCACGTGTTCTGGCCAGCCAACCAGAATTTTCCACGGTGCTGGTTCTTCCCCTCAGGGAATCCATCATCACCCAGATGCACTTAATAATTATAGCAGCTAGGGGTGCCTGGATGGCTCAGAGGGTTAAAAAGCCTCTGCCTTTGGCTCAGGTCATGATCTCAGGGTCCTGGGATCGAGCCCCGAATCGGGCTCCCTGCTCAGTGGGGAGCCTGCTTCCTTCTCTCTCTGCCTGCCTCTCTGCCTACTTGTAATCTCTCTCTGTCAAATAAATAAATAAAATCTTAAAAAAAATTATAACAGCTAAAATTTATAGAGCACTTACTACTTGTCCTACATGGCTATGCCCTCAATGTTGTGCCTTTTGTCATTTAATGCAGATGACAACCCAGTGAGCAGGTACTCGAATTACTCCCATGTTGCAAATGAGAAGGCAGCCCTGGAGAAGTGTCCTGCACAAGGACATGCCACTATTAAGGGTATAGAGGCTGGGAATACACGCAGGCAGTCTGACGTCAAAGCCCATCCCTTTTAGAGGAGGCCTCATTCCTCTTGGGCTAAACTTTTTTTAAAGTTGTATTTATTTAAGTAATCTCTGTACCCAAGGTGGGGCTCGAACTCACGACCCCAAGATCAAGCATTGCATGCTTACTGACTGAGCCAGCCAGGTGCCCCACTGTCAGGCTACTTTTCAGTCAACAGGCATGAGGATTTATTTATATCTTACTTGCTGTGGGGTTTTGGGTGCAGACTTAACCTTGCTAAACTTGTTTCCTGATTGGTCAAATGGGAATAATGACAGGATCAATAATACCGTGTGGATTAGTGGCATAAAACACCGAAGTAGTACCTGGTGTTACTCAGCGTTCAATAACAATTACCTTCTTTTATTATCACCGACTGTCATCCACTGCCTCTTGCCTTCTCTTTGAGTCCCAGCAAACTGTTCCTCTGAACATGGGGCTCAGAGCTTTTCCACAGTAACGCAGTCTGCCTGGACCATCTTTAAGGTCATGTCCACTGATTTTATGGAGGTCATTTTTGAAAGGCCCAGTTCAAGGTTGCTTTCTTTAGGGGGTCTGACTCTTTTTACTTGCCCTAATGGTCAAGGTAACATTTGGTTTTATTGAACCTCTATCAATAATACCCTTCTGTTCCTTGATTGTTCTCCGTGTGTGTGTCTTACATTTTCATCTCCACTACCAGCCCCACCGTGCTGGGACAAGTATTGGCTACACAGGGCCATAGAAAAAGCATCAGCTTTCTCATCTGAAAGGCCAGGGTTTAAATTCTGCACCTACCCTTGACTGTGTTCTTACCTCCTCTGTAAAGTGGGAGCAGTAATTCTTCCCTTACAAGCTGCTGTGCCATTAAATGAGTTGGTATCTGAAAACTTGCTTGTGCCCAGCCTACCTGTAACTGCTTCCTTCTTTTTTGCACCTAAGATGATGGGGTTTTATGCTCCATAGTTCTCTGAAAACCAGTTCAACAACTGGGAGCTCATGGTGTAAGAAGAAAGTTCAGTTTAAGTGTGTCTCCAGCCTCCCAACCAATAGCACAATCTGTCCCCAGGGTGTTGAAATCAACTTGCGATTTTTCTCAAGGCGTTTTAATTAATAAGCTTCCATGAGATCTGTAAAGATAGGGCAGGCCCTGCCCTCCAGGCACTGACCATCTGCTAGAAGACGGGAGAGGCCTTGTGTGTGGGATGTGCTTAGGGCCTCAGGCTAGTGCTCTGGAAGTTCAGAGCGAAGGTGTGGTGCTGCCTGGTTCTTGCCTTACAGGTGCTCACGTCCTTGTAGGGCCATGGAAAACTACATGCAGTAACAGTCTGAGGGAGGAGGGGGTTCAACAGCCAAATGAGGGTCAGAGGCAATGAGCAGATACCGTAGAGTTTAAGAGAGGGGCACGTCTGTGAGGGGCACATTCTCCAGGTGGGGGTCAAAGATCAGTGGCTGCAGGTGGAATATCTGGGAATACAAAGTTCAGTTGTGGAGCGTTTGTCCAAGGCTGTGGTTCTCTACCCGAGGTGCATACTGGCAACACAGGAGGAGTTTATAAGTCAAATAAAACCAAAAAAATCATGGCAGGGTCCCGATTCTGAGCATTTCAGATTTAAAGGCTCTGGAGTACCACCTGGGCTTTGAAATCTTTTGAAATTCTTCAGTAGAACTTTCTGCTGTGATAGAAATGTCCAATACTGTAGCCACTAGCCCTACGTTACTAAGTCCTTGAATGTAGCTGGTCCAACTGAAGAGCTGAATTGTCATTCATTGAAATTGAAATGGCAGATAGCCATGTGGGACTCGTGGCTTCTGTCTTGGGCCACACAGGCCTAGAGCAATTAGGGGGTGATTTCTGTTGAGGTAAGCTCAGTCTGTGCATAACTTACACTGTTTCATGTCACCTTCAAAGCAGTCCTCTTCGGTCAATGAAGAAAGTGAAGCTCACAGGGTTTGCCCGGTTTCACATGTGGAAACGGTGGACATGGCTGAGCAGGAACCAGGCCTGATGCTCTCTCATCACTGTGAGAAGTTCTGCACAGGTGCTCCAATATCAAGACTGGATATTGGAGCATTTCTTCCCCAGTTGTCCCACAAGCATGTAGAAAACCAAAAACCCCTGCCAATGAAACTGAAATGTTGGGATGTGCTACCCAGCCCTGCCTGTGAACCATAGAGTTGACATAGAGATGCTGAATTGCTGAATTCTACCTCAAATGGGGCTGTAAGTCACTGTCGACCTTCTTGATATTGGGTGGCTAAGGTCCATCTGTGGCCACCCAATATCAAATAGGTCGACAGTGAGTTTTGGCCAAGAAGAAGTTTCCAGAACAAAACCAAAGCACCATATTTTGGGAGGTATAGGGATGGGGGAGGCCTGCTGAGGGCTTCCTGGAGTTTTGGGGTTTGCAGACAGCTGGCAGAGAATAGCTCAGATTTGCCTAGACCCACTGATTGCCAGCTGCAGTAGGGCTCTGTCTTTGAGGTTTTGATAACATACACACCATATTTAGAGACGTAAGTCCATCTTATTAGCATTTAGGATCTTTTCTGGAGAAATCAGAACAATAAACAGGCCCTGCAGAGTCCATGGAGATCTGGAGAGGCATCTTTTAGAGCTACACCCAGAATGGAGATGATGGGGCTCAGTTTCCTAGAAGAAAGGCACCAATCCAGCAAGGCTGCCTTTGAGAGAGGCCACTGAGAACGAGGCATTTGGTGACAACCAGAATGCCTTCCCACCTGCCAGCAGGAAACGATGGCCTTGGTGACAAGGCCAAGTAGGGAGAGAATGAGTAGTTGAGAATCTTGCACTGAGGAGAGCACAGAAGGATTCATCAGCACTCAAATACATATCTGAAGCTGCTTCATCAGGGCAGAGACACTGTTGCAGAGATAGACAAGGAGGGGGAGACTAACAGGGCCTGACATTGAAATGGTTCCTAAGACATTCGAGTTGATGACAATGGCTTCCACCCCCTCCTCCTTCCTCCTGCAGACTTTGAGATGCTTGCAGACAGCTTGTGAGATATAAAGAAGGACCCAGAAACGATGCTGGGTGCCCAGCGCAGGGGTCCTCCATGATGCCTGTGGAACACATGCCCAGTTGAATTAATCAGTGAATGAGCAGAACTAGAAGCAAAATGAGAAAAGGGTAGGGTTTACTCTACTTAGTGGAGACAGATTGGTTTTGAACTAAGATTTGTGTGAAATAGTAGGGACGTTGGCCCTGAGCCACGTACATGCAGTCCGTGGATAGTAAGTTTTGATGACACACCACCAAACTCCTTGCAGTTCAGTTTTGGTGAGAAGAGGCTTCCCTGAGGAAGGAGTGGAAGATTTCTAGAAGGTGGTGCGGGTCTTATGGTCAGGACTTGGAAAGCTGCTTGCAGACACTCTGGAGGCTGGGGCCTGTGGTGCTTTATGTTTTTTTTTTTTCTTAAAGATTTTATGTATTTATTTGAGAGAGAGAAAGTGGGAGCAGGGGTAGGAGCAAGGGGGGGAGGGAGAGGGACAAGCAGACCCTGCTGTGTGGAGCCCGACGCAGGACCCGAACCAGGACCCTGAGATCATAACCTGAGCTGAAATCAAAAGTCAGATGCTTAACCAACTGAGCCACCCAGGTACCCTGAGTCTAGGTTTCTATAAACCCAGGAAGGTGGTAAGCCAATAGGTCTATGTTAGATTAGGTTCTAACTTAAAGCAGACAAGCCTGTGGGTGTAAGTAGTTTTGTCAGAGGGAATCCCAGGAAACACAATGAAGGAGTTGGGGAGTGAGAAAGGGATAGGGCATGTTACTGAGTGGGTTACCTCTCTGAGCAACTGGGGCCCAACCTGCTAGGGACACTTGGAGACTTTGTATTTGGAATCATCCCATTTAAGGTCAGGAAGCTGGTGAATGGATCCAACTGCAGAGGTTGAGGGTTGCTCCTTCAGTCATCTGTCAAGGGCAGGAATGCATCTGAGGCCAGAGAATGTCCTCAGGTGGAGAGATGCAGGATGCCAGGATATTCATTAAATGGTTTAAAACAACACACATTTATGATCTCGTAGTTTCTTTAAGTCCGGAATCAGAACACAGCTTAGTTTGAAGACCCTCTGCTTCTTGGGCTCTCATTAAGGCTGCAGTAAATGTGTCGACCAGAGTACAGGTCTCATCTGAAGGCCCAGCTGGAGAAGAATCCATTTCTAAACTACTGACAAGATTGTGGGCAGGATTCATGTCCATGAGGGCTACTGGACTGAGAGCATTGGCTCCTTGCCACCTATTGGCTGGATTCTGCCCAGCTTTTTGCCCTATGAGCGTCTCCAAAATGGAAGCTTGCTTTTAAAGCCAGCAAGAGAGTCATCTAACAAAATGGAAGTTAGAATGTTTTGTGACCTAATCATGGAAGTAACATTTCCTACCTTGTTGTATTCCACTGGTTAAAAGCAAGTTTCTTACGGGGAGGGGATTACAAAGGTCAGGAGTATTAGAAGGGGAGGATCACTGGCGACATCATGGAGACTGCCTTCCACAGCCAGGGTGGGCAGAGGGAGTGTGGACAGACTGACAGCATCTGGTGCAGAGGGTAACGCATTCTGGCAGAGGGAGAGGGGGTGCTGATGAGGGAGGGGAAGGAGTGAGTCACTGCGTGGGTAGGACAAGCACCCTAGGGAGCCTTCAATCCCAGAAGAGGGGAATCCCCTGGCCCCCCACCGTTGGCTGGGCAGAGTAGCTCTTGGCAGCATCCTAGCTGTTAGGTCTCAGCCTCCAAGGGTACAACCAGAGTCTGAATTCTGAGCGGTGCTCTTCTCTCTGCCTGATGGTCTTTCTTGTGTTTCCCTGCAGAGCAACACTTGGTATAAGCTATAGGGCACAGAGAGGGATTGTCTTCTCCTCACTGTCAGCAGAGCTGGGCTGTGGAGTCCCGTATCTCAGACTGGATCACAACCTGAATGCTGGCAAGTTCTGCCAGTCCTGTGATGCTTCACTCTCTGCTCAGCTCAGTGCGAGGGAGCCCCCCAGGCTGGGAATCGCTCCCTCCCACTCCCTCCAGCACTATTACACAGAAATGAAATCTATTTCTCTGAACCTTCTTTTGGTCTTTATTCTCCTTCAGGGAAAATCAATTCCCTCTTTCCCAGGACCAGCCCTCAAAGAGAAAACCTGCTTCTTTGGATTCTTCATCCTGATGAAGTTTTAAACATGGTGCTCAGCTGTGTATTGTGCTGTGTGTGTGGTCTGTTCTGAGCTCATGTTGGAAGGGTAAGCGGGAAGGCCCACCTCCCTACAGACCACCCTTCTATTAACCTTGTCCGGGAGCCCACTTTGGCTCCCCACCCCCTTTGGCTGGCTGTCACATTCCATCACTTGAAACCTCCAATCAATAAATGACTCAGGTTGTTTTCAGTGAGCAGCTGCTGAGTCAAACCTTCAGTCTCTGGTACCTGGGAATGTGTTTGTTTTGGTTGGAGGGGAGTAAAAGCAGATTTGTCCATTTTGCACTCTCAAGGAGAGAGGTGGCTGGCGCGATCGTGGGCTTAAAGGAAGAATTGATCTCCCAATTTTATGGTAAGATGACCCTAATGGATATAATAACAACAACCTAGAGCAAAGATGCATACTCAACTGCCCAAGGAGGATGGATATAAAGGACACTAATAGCAACTAACAGTGACTTAGTCATTTACTCTGCTCTTCTGCTCGGATGACCTCATTTAGGCTTTAAAATAATGCTGTGATGGAGTGATTAACGTGCCCAATTTACAGCTATAGAAACCACCTTTCGGAGAAGCAATGCCACATAGCTATCTGATGGAAGATCTGGAACGAGAACCCTGGTATTTTGGTTCCAAATTCTGCACATTAGTCACTGTTAGATTCTGCTCGCCTTAGTATTGATACAGTCTTCTGTAAACTATGCAGTCCTTAGCATGTTTTTATTGATAACCTACTAAGATAGCAGAAGGTATAAGGTATGTAAGAGTTGAAAGACTTGCCCTTGAGGAGTTGATGACCTTCTGGAATAAGATAAAACCTACACACCAAACCACTAAAAAAGTATGGAAAGCAGGCCCAGACTCTCTCAGACTGTAAGCTTCTGTAACAGTCTGTCAGAGCTATACTAATTTGGAGACGTGCAGTTTAATCGAAGATGCTTCATAGAGGGGATCTTGATAGCTTACAATAATTCCTGAGCAATTTGGTACAATTAAAAAATTAATATTTTTCACAGAAAGATGACAAAAACTTGTAGGAGAGTTGCAGTATCACTTATGTCCACCAGATGATGCCACTATTCAGTGGAATTCTAGAGAGTTTTGCTTTGGGGATACACGTACAGTTGTGGTACGTTCGAAATAATGGCTAAAAAGTCATTTTAACCTGTTTCAGACAACAATAACTTTCTTATTACAACTTTCCTTGGAGTTCATGCATGGAAGCCACAGAGAGTCTGAAAACAGAGGACTAGTCAGATTTGTCTTATGTAAATTCTGTACCTCGACTCATTTTCCTCACTACCTTTTAGCATTTGCTCTGCGCCAGTCAAGTGACCACGGATGAACAGAAATGGCGGCAGAAAGCCATTTCTGGAGACCGAGGCCGGGAGGGATGGTCACCACCTTGGAGGTAAACTGTGTACTCTGTTAGGCATTTGCTCTCACTACATATGCAAATATATTCCCTAGAGCGGGTCTTGATAAACAACAGATCCTGCCCCATGGAAAAGCCAGTATGGACAGCCTGATGCAATTATATTCAGCATTAATGAGCTGTGGGCTCCATCCTAATGTGCTGATATTTTGTTAATATTTGATAATGAAAGAGAATACAGCCTTTGAAGTCAAAATGTTCCGGCGTTGCTGGATATTTTTAACCACGAACATTCATTATTTTGTTTGACAAATTGGCCTGCTTTGGAATATTAAACACCCAGTCCTTAGTGGGTGAGGAAGATGAAAGACCTACAACTATTGTGCTCACTGAGACTATTTCCCCAGAAACCCAAAGACCTCACAAGGTTTCCTCTGGCAGATCCCCTCTCCGGGATCCCAGCCCTCTCTCTCTGGAGGTGGCTGTGACAGGCGTGTTCGTTTGGCTTGTCCTCTGCCAGGAGGAGGGCCTGCGTGCTTGAGCCCAGGCCGCCTATGCCAGAACCTGGGGCTTCGGGTCATGTTGCTGTGCCAGGCAGCCGGCCCCACTCAGAGCGCTCAGGAGGCACGGGGGCCCTGGATGGCTAGGGCGCTGTCGGGAATGCCCTCATGGAAGGCCAGCTGGAGAGGAGAGGAGACAAGTGTCCTCTGTTTCTCTGTGGTTCCCAGCAGGAATTGAGAAAACCCTACGGTGGTTTGTTTGTTTGTTTCTTTGCTTGCATTCTTGTGAGAAGCTTAGCTCTGGCAGTGGCCAAAGCATAGTTTAGATATAATTATTAATCGGTAATGATTATGATAGTGAAAATACATTAAGTATTGGGTGTTCATACAAACTACAGTGGATGTATTATTTTATTTAACTCTTACTATGACCTATGAGTTGTATGTAGATCCCAAATCCACCCTACTCCCTTGCTGGCACAGCCTGGATTTTATAATTTCCACTCTATTCTGAGTGGCCATGCACTGGGGGAGGGGTGCGTTTCAAACAGGGTTGGATCACAGTTGATGGAAGGCCAAGCCAATCCTTGGGGGTCTCGTCTCCCTTGCCAGTGATTGGTTTAGGAACGAGCATGTGGTCATGTGGTCCGGGCTGCTACACATTGGCTTGAGGACCATACAGAGTTCTAAAGGGGCACCATTCCCATTACAGACATATATTAACTGATGAGAGCATTCAAGTGTGAAGATGCTGGGTCTTCTGGTTGAATTATAGGGCAGCTCTGTCCCATAGATCTTTCCGTGATGATGAACACGTTCTGCACTTTCCAATCTAGTAGCCATCAGCCACGGGGAGCTACTGAACACTTGCAACGTGGCTGGTGGGACTGAGGAACTGAATTTTAAATTGTACTTAACTTTAATTAGTTTTAAATTAAATTTAAAAAGCCCTGGGTGGCTATTATGGCTGCTGTACCAAACAGTGCGGTTCTGGAGCATAAATCCATACCAGCACCCTCCACTGAGAACACTTTTAGGAGAGCCGGCATGGACCAGTCACTGCCAAGAGCAAGCAGCTGGGTGCCCCCAAGGCCACATCATGGTGTTTGAGGAAAAGTCGCTTTTCTCCAATTTGCATAAAGGTGGGGTGTAGGCGGATAGCCGCTCTGAACATGGTCCATGTCTGGAGAATGAGATAGGAGGATAGGGCTGCTGGAGGCTTCTGAGGAAACTTTCCAACTGAAAGAAAACATATCAGAAGAAACAAGCCCCCAATCTTTTCCCTTGAAGTTGCCATTGTCTAGATCAAGTGTCTGGAATTGCAGCAGCCATGGTATTAACAGCATGAAGATGAAGCCAGTGTGCAGAGAAATTGAACCAGAGTCCTGATGGGCTGGGCTTCAGAGGCTGCCCTGATTTTGGATTTTTTGTCATGTGAGATTAAAAAAAATCTGCTTATTGGTTAAGCCCATAAGGATTCACCATTATTTGCAGTTGAAAGCAACCTCACAGATACTCCTGTAACTGTTTTATTGTTTATTTATCTTGTATCTGTTTTATTGATCTTATCTTCCAGATGAGATCACTCAGGCTCAGAGACTTTACGAACTAGTCCAAGGTCATGAAGCTAGTCCTTTGCAGATTTGGGTGGGAGTCAAACCCAGGCCTGTCTGACACCAAAATCCATGCCTTCATTACTGTTTTATATTATCTTCTGAATGGATTGCAGATTCCCCCAGTTTCAAGAGCCATGTAGAGCCTTTTGCTCTATTTCCTGTGAACTGTGTTAAGTTCCTGTCTCTGTTCTCCCAGTGTGGGTTGCCTTTGAGCTGGAGAAGTTGCTTACCCTGGATCTGCCCGGTCTTCTGAGTTCCACTGAGCTATGTGGCCAGGACGTGGCAGTAAATCTAAGGGACCCAGCTCCAGTGATCCTGAAAAGTACAGGCCAGTAGTCGGATGTGGACTGGGAGACAGTGGCGACTGACCAGACCTCTGTGCTTCTGACCTTTCTCTCTCGCTAGGGGATGGCATTCATCTTCGAGCTGCCGTGTCTCCACGTGCAGAGGACTCACATTCTCTTCTCCTTGGGCTCCAGCGAAGGGCCCAGATGTTCACTCTTGGGTAGCGGAAGGCCCTTCAAATTCCAAAGGTTGAGAACCAAGCTCAGGATGGTCTCTTTTGTTGAGTTTGGGAGATGTTAACCATAGTGCTTTCCCTAAAGGTTCAAGACTGTTTGAGAAAAGGGGTCACCTCAGAGAGCACAGTTTGGATACTTCATGTCTCAGGAGAACTCAGGCAGCTGGCTAATGCTTGGAGTGAACTGAAAAGAGTTGAGGATGATGCCAGCAGAAGGGGGTCAGCTGGCTCCCCTTAGCCCTCTGCTTCCGTGGGGGTGCAGTGGCCCAGGGTGCTTCTGGGACTGAGATCTGGTTCCTCACATAGTTGTCACATGCCACCTGAAAGGTTCCGGAGAGGGGCTCATCCCTGTCCCACACTCAATTCTGGGGGCCCATGAGAGAAGACCGTTGGGGACCACCTGGGCTTTTCCAGCCCCATCCCCTCTGTGCCCAGGCTGTGTCCCTCTGATGCTACCTCAGCTGAGGCCCAGGTAGAGGCCATGTGCTTCAAACCCCAGGCAGAGTGTGAGCTTCTTAATGCGAGACGGGGGACAGTTTCTTCAGGAGCAGTTCTCTGGAAAATAGGAATACCTCAAGCAGTGAATAGGAGGATTAAATGGGCTTATAGATAAGGAATTAGAATTGTGCCTAGAACACAGTACGCATTCGATTGTTGCTGCTGTTACTATGATGACTCTTGCTTTCTTGTTACTGCAAGAGCATCAAATGACAGAAGGAAATCTGGGCATCCACTAAAGACCCCAAGTAGATAACACATTTGTGTCTCCTGAAACCACCCCCCAGGAGGGGCTGTGGGAACTGTTTTCTGATGGCCCCTCTGCCTCTGACACTGGGAGAGGACCCTGCCCCCGGGGTTAGTTAGTGCATTTGCGTGATCTTCTGTCTGGGTAATTGTCTCCCAACGTGCTATTTAGAATGTCTACACTGTGCTTTTAAAGAGTGTCTTGTAATCATGGTGTACTGGAAATCACTACACTTGCCAGCAATTATCACAGAATCACAGGCTAGAAGGAAGGACAGATGTCATTAAGTCCTTCCCTCAGCCCCCATCCCCTCCGCTCAGACACAGGACTGGCCTTATCTCACAAATGGGGCTCTTTCGGGAGAAATTCTTAAAAAAAAAAAAAAAAAAGTGACCTTGGGTCTGATCACTTCCCGAGAGAAAGAACAGCCCGCCCTATACTTAACTGCCCGCAGCTTCGCATTGGTTAAAACCCGCGTTTGCTTTCCTATCCCAGATGAATTTTGCTTCCGCGCTCTCTGGGGTTTCCAACCCCGGTGCCGGGAGCCTTGCAAGGCGCACGGCCTTCAGAGGCCCAGTGGGCACTGGAGCCAGCCGAGACTCACACAGCCTGGGTCCCCCAGGCCAGGGGAGAGAGAGCACCGTTCTTTTTAAATCCTATGACCCCCAGGGGCAAGCTTCTCCCGGGGACTCCAGGACGCCAAGGCACCGGCTCCATCAGTTTCACCTCCTCCCCAGCCGGCTTCACAGGACCGCCGATTCCCCGGCAACATCCATCCTCCTCCGACATTTTCCCCCCGGGGCCGAGGTCCTTCATTCTTGGGGTTCATTGGAGCCGTTTCCATGGCGACAGCCACTTGTTGAGTTTTGAATCTCCCATCGAGGTCCTTGCAATTTGCCAGCTAAGCCACCGATCACCAGGCGTGTGTGCCAGGTTAATAAGACAAAGTCTGTTTTATTTTATCCTTGCCTTTTTTGTCTGCCTTCAGCTGGGGGCAGCCTCACAAAAGAGAGGGCCCTTTGGCTTTCAGAATTCTTAGGCCTCTGCTCATTATCCCAGGCGCTATTTGGGACTGAACCAGCGTGCGGTGCGTTTCCCGGGCTGTCTCTGGGCCACGTGGAGCAGCCATGGCAACAGGCTGGGGGCGTGGCCGCACCGGCCCCGGTCACGTGGGGCTTCTTTGATTTGCACGTGGGGGTGTGTTGGGGCTCCCCCCAACCACCCCCCCGGGTCTGTAGGTTAAAGGTAGGGGCACTCGGGAAGGGAAAAGATTCCATCGCGTGGCTCCGTGGCTACTAGAGGCTGGGATCGAAATGATTTTACTTTTTTTTTTTTTTTTTTTTTTTTTTTTAGAGGATCCTCTAAACCCTCTGTGACCCTCTGTAGGTGACAGAGCGGAGAAGCCTGGAGCCTCGTGAGAGCCCAGCGCCCGGCTGTTCAGAGGTGTGTGCGTAGACGTGTCATTCTCCCATTCCCCAGGATGTGTTTAGACTAATAGGTGTAAGCCAAGACCCGCTGAAGGTATTAGTGATTCAGGAGAACGCCTGTCCCCCCAAGTAGAACAGTGGGAAGAAGGAGAGCCGATGAAGGGCGCCGCGGTCGAAGCGCTGCTGGCCGTCCACCTTCCCCTTCTTGGTGACTTAATGAGCCTCCTGGCCTCCAGCCTCTCGCAGTGCTAATGCGCACCTCTGCGGAATTTTTAAGGACCGGGTCGGCCTGTTTCTCCCTGTATTTTGCAAGTTAGTCTGCCAGATTTCGTCGTTGGTTGCTTGTTGAGCTTTCAGAAAAATCTCTGCAGAAAAATTCTCTGATCTAAACGATCTGCTCCTGTGTGTGTGTGGCCGGGACTCCGGTGAGGACCGCACAAGGGCAACATTCTTCTCTTTTAGGAGCTACTAGGTACAAGTGCGGGCTGATGGGGGTGCAGGAAGGAAGGGCTGTGCCTTCAGAAGAAGGCCCGAAAGCCCTGTCTGTCTGGTTTCATTAGGGGTTTTAACTGAGTACTTGAATAAGGAAAACAGAGGGACATAATGATCCAGAGCCCAAGGCTTCTTGGCTGCAAACAGACCAAATACTTGGACGAATGAACACAGAAATCAAGGGCAGTTTATAAAGCAGTGTTACAGTACAGATCTATTCTAAAGGCGGGCAAAAGAAAGAGAGGGAAATTATCTAAATTAAAAGGAAATGTTTCTAATTGCAAATAAGAAAATGGAGCACGTAAGGATAAAATAAAGAAGCCCATCAGACTGGGTCTGGAGCCAGCAGGCCCCGCCGGCAGCTTTGGCACAGTGTGGGCCCTGGGCTCTCTCCAGAGTCTTTGGGGCCTTTGGGAAAGTGGCTCTTAAGCGGACTGGGTTGGGTGACCTACTCTGGTCTGGGGTTGTCCTCAAAGAGCCAGAGACTGCAGAAGTCTGGACCGGATGGACTGGTTAGTTCTCAAGCTTCCTAGGGACCCCGATCCTGAAGGAATCCTTCTGTTTTAACATCACCCAATTCACATGGGTTCAAGCAATCAGGAAATGGCGATTCATCTAACAAGAAAGCCCAGATGGAAGGCAGAGTGAGGCTGGTTGGATCCAGAGATACCACCAAGGATGGGGTTTCTTTCTCTCTTGTGCTTTGCCTCTAGTGGCAGCAGATTTATCCGAAGGCTGGCTTCTGTCCCGGCTACAAGGCTGTTGCTGACGGCCTTCGGGGCGATGTGCTTACTCATCTGTGTTCAGAGAGAGTGAGTCCACCTGAGGTCATCGCCCTGTTCCCCAGGTGTACACTTGCAGTTGCCGTGGCCACGGAGATCCCTTGGCTGATCACTCCAGGCCTGAATTATGACCCATGCCTGCAGCCATCACTGTGGCAAGGGGGGTGGAATGCTCCTGACTGGCTTAGGCCATTTAGGGGCTCCTCTGGGGCTGGGGGTGGGGGCCAGTCCCATCCCAAACGCAGGGCTTTGCCACGAGGAAGATCAGAGCTCCCTTAAGGGAAAATCTGGGTCTTGTAAGCAAGAGAAGCACAGGAGGGGGTTGGACGCTGGTGAAGCATCAGTGTCCTTTCCAGTTTCTGATGGTTTGGGATAGAAACATCTAGAAGGGGGTGGTGGGCAAGATAGCAGAGGGTAGTTTCATCCTAAACCCAAGGAAACAAGAGTGGGAATGAGCTAAGAACCTCTTCGGATCATTTTCATAGTCAAACCCTTACTTCCTCTTTCATCCGGGTGCTTTCTTCTTCCCCTTCCCCAGACAGGGACCAACCAGCACAACCTACCGATTAGAGTGTATACCTCAATGTGGACACCACCACGAGCTGTATAACTTGGGGCAAGTTACTTAACATCTCTGGCCTTCATTTTCCTGGTCTGTAAAATGGGGATATAATAGTACCTCTCTCACAGGATTGTTGGGAAGTTTAAAGGAGTTAGAACACTTAAAACATGTAGGACAGTGCCTGACCCAAAGCGGGATCTCAGTAAATATTAGCTATTATTATTCCACTGAAAAAATCTGTTTCCTTGTCATGTCCAGCATGACACAAAGGCAGCCTTTTGATTTATTTATCTTCACATGCGCAGCTCCCCGCAGTGCCTGCCACACGGAGGACCCAGTAGGTCTGTGCTGGATGGATGAATACATGGATGAAGATAGCTGGCCAGTGGTTTAAGAGACCCTAAACTGGGCAGAGCGCACTGGACCATAAGGCTGGCGCTGTCAGAGTGTTGTCTGGCGTGAATGAGGTCGCTTTTGGTTTCTCAGTTACAGTTGGCCTGTCATGAAGGCAGTTTGGCTCCTGGCCTCTCTCTACAGCTCTTCCTTCCCGCATCTCCCTTTGACAAGGCTGGCTCCACTGCTCACTATCCTTTGCCATGCTCGTGCCCACTTTGCAGCGTTTGACCACACTAGTTCTCTGTGTAGAATGTCTTTTGACTTCCCTTTTCCATCCAAATTCCACTATCTTGCAAGACCCAGATCAGACCCAGCTGCCCTCATGAGCCTCCCCAGCCCAGCATGATCCCTTTCTTTCCTGAACTTTCCAGATACATAGAAGTATTACCTCCTGTCACACCCCTTGGCTCCCCTCTGCCTGCTTCAGCCTCAAGTGGTACAGCCACTTTGGGAATTAGTCTGGCAGTTCCTCAAAGGGTCAGGCATACAGTTACCATTTGACCTGGCAAGTCTAGTCCTAGGTATATAACCAAGAGAAATGAAAACTTAAGTGCACACAATACCTTGCATTATTTGTAATAGCCAAAAAATAAAACCACCCAAATGGCCATTGACTAATGAATGGCTGTGGTCTATCCAGATAATGGAATATTGTGGTCTATCCAGACAATGGAATATTATTTGGCAATAAAAAGAAATGAATTACTCATACATGCTATAATGTGGATGGACCTTGAAAACACTACACTAAGTGAAAGAGGCCAGAAACAAAAGACCACCCATTCTATGATTCCATTTATATGGAATATCCAGACGAGGCAAAGTCATAGGGAGAGAAAGTAGCTCGGTAGTTGCCTAGGCTGGGGGAGAGGAGAGGTGTTGGGGAGGAAATGGGGATGAATGCTAATGAGTACAGGGTTTATTTTTGGAGTGATGAAAATGTTTTAAAATTGCTTGTGGTGATGGTTGCACAAATCTGTGCATGTACTAAAAACCTTTGCATTGTGTACTTTCAATGAGTGAATTATTTGATATGTGATTTATAACAATGAAGCTCAATAAAGCTGTTATAAAAACAGATAAGCAAACAAAAACCTTACAGAGGCATCTTCACCAATGCAACATGAGAGCTGGTGAATACTTGCCCTGTTCTCCCATCCTTGAAATGGACAATTCTAGGGGGGCATTCTGGATGTTTCTAGAAGGTTCTGCCTCCAGAATCCCTCTTGTGTATAGTAATGGTCTTGATAACGTTCCTTTTTGTTGTCATTATCTCCTTCACTATCTCACTCTTCTTGCTTTGTCACTCCTGTTTCTCGGAATCACCTTTGAAATAAAATACCTGTACCACAGGATGGTATTTCAGCCTGTGCCTTTGGGATCACCCAAATCTGAGTCAGCATGCAATTCAGACATAAAGATATTAAACACTGTACATATGCATATTTGCATATAGTATTTATATGCACATATATTTCCCTTTTTTAAGATTGATT
>LNAC01001634.1:0-65989 GCA_002007465.1 Ailurus styani
TGTACCCCTTGGGCAAATAATAAAAATAAAATTAAAAAAAAAATAAAAAAAAATAAAAAAATAAAAAAAGCCTCTGCCTTCGGCTCAGGTCATGATCTTAGGGTCCTGGGATCGAGCCCCGCATTGGGCTCTCTGCTCAGCGGGGAGCCTGCTTTCTCCNGCTTTCTCCTCTCTCTCTGCCTACTTGTAATCTCTCTCTGTCAAATAAATAAATAAAATCTTTAAAAAAATAGAAAAGCTAGGCCTAAGATCAACGAGGAAATGGAAGGCTTGAACACAAGAATCCAAATATATCAGAAGATACATATGTAAACCTGCTAGGACCAAATAACCCACAATTCAGTAGTAAAGAGTGGGCATTTTCCCTTCCTCCCAACTCTATCAGACAACTCTTTCTGTAATATTCTATAACACAAAAATGGCCCTGAATCTGTTATAATGTACATTAGTGTGTTTATTTTCCTTTTAACATTCTCAAATGCTAAGGCAAAATAATATTGAGGTTAAAATAAAAATCTCTCTTGGGCGCCTGGATGGCTCAGTGGGTTAAAGCCTCTGCCTTCGGCTCAGGTCATGATCTTGGGGTCCTGGGATCGAGGCCCACATCAGGCTTTCTGCTCGGCAGGGAGCCTGCTTCCTCCCCTCTCTCTGCCTGCCTCTCTGCCTACTTGTGATCTCTCTCTCTCTCTCTGTGTCAAATAAATAAAAAAAATCTTTAAAAAATAAATAAATATGGGCGCCTGGGTGGCTCAGTGGGTTAGGGCCGCTGCTTTCGGCTCAGGTCATGATCCCGGGGTCCTGGGATCGAGGCCCACGTCGGGCTCTCTGCTCAGCGGGGAGCCTGCTTCCTCCTCTCTCCTCTCTCTCTGCCTGCCTCTCTGCCTACTTGTAATCTCTCTGTGTCAAATGAATAAATAAAAATCTTTAAAAAGATAAATAAATAAATAAATAAATAATAAATAAATAAATAAATAAATAAATAAATAAATAAAAATCTCTCTTAAAGAAGAGATGAAATGGGAAGAAAGCATATATTTGCTGCCAGTCTGTGTTTCAGGTACTCTGTTTGGTATCAAGATATCCTTTTACAGGGCGCCTGGGTGGCTTAGTGGGTTAAAGACTCTGCTTTCGGCTCAGGTCATGATCTCAGGGTCCTGGGATCGAGGCCAGCATTGGGCTCCCTGCTCAGCGGGGAGCCTGCTTCCCCCTCTCTCTCTCTCTGCCTGCCTCTCTGCCTCCTTGTGATCTCTCTCCCTCTGTGAAATGAATAAATAAAATTAAAAAAAAGATATCCTTTTACAGATTATAACAGTGAGGCTCAGATAGATTACTTACATGTGGCAGGGTCATGCAACTACTCACAGAAAGAGCTTGATTCAAAGGCCTTTGTTTGGAACCAGGTACTTGACCTCCTCTTTAGATGGACTTACGTAGAGCAACAGGAACTCCCATATACAACTGGTTGCATTGTGACCTAGTACATCAGTCTTTCAGTGCAATGTGGTTATGTCTAGAAGATTGTACTTACCTGATGATGCCTCAAATGGACCCATAAATATATACTCAGAACCCTTGGCAGATGTGCCCAAGGAGACCTGCAGAAGAAAGACCTTTGCTCCACTCTTTCAACAGCACAAATTTGAAAACAATCCAAATATCTACGAACAGATTTTTCTGGATAAATAGATCAGGGTACAATTTTACAGTGTATTACAATATATCAGTGAAAGTGAATGAACTCGAGCTACAGCAATTAGAATGTAGATAAATCTCAACAACAAAATATGTGGAGGAACTTCAAGTTACACAATGGCACCTAGGTAAACTTGTGGAAATATACTGGTGAAGTTCATTTATTAACCTGACTATGTGGAATACAATTTATTTTTATATGTTTGGAATATCTAATAAATTAAAATGAAAGCTTTTAGGACTTGTATTTATGATCATACATGTAACCCACACTCATCATCACAAATGTTTAAGGCAGACTAAGATACTGAGAAGAAAACATAAATCAACAATATATAATCATTAATTAACTGCAGATGTTTTGCTGTAAGCCCTTCTCTTATCCTTATGTATGTTTATATGCAATTGTACTATATATACATTACATATGTAGCTTATATGACTATTATCATATATATGTTGTTTTTGTGTGTATACATTTATATATAGAGAGAGAGTTTAGTATTTTTTTCTTTTGTAACATAAAACCACATAGTATGAGGAAAAAATCTAATTTTACAGAGAACAGTTTATAGTCCATCTAGTCCTATTTTTCAGTAATAAATATGATGGAAAACACCATCACATACATTGTATATATATGGGCAATACAGTAAATCCACCCATATTATGCTTCCTGTTGATGATTGGAAAATCTAATAATAATACTATTAGTAAAATAAGTGAGTCTTTACTGATGATTTACAAAGTATCAGGTACCATACTGAATCTTTTCCAAGTATTGTCTCATTTAATCTTCACTACAGGTATATGGGGGTAAGTACCATATTGATCCCCATTTTAGAAATGCTGATATGGGAGTTTGGAACAAAAGGAGGTCTTGCAAAATATGCCTAATGATGCTTAGGTTCAAATTCCAATTTATTAGTCTCAAAGTCTACACCCGATTATAGGGTTGTATTGAATATGACTCTGTGTGAGGGCTGAGGCCAGCACAGGAGAAGCAACTCATCCAAAGTCCTGTGGCCAGTGATGGGTACTCTTGGGACGTTGGGGTCTCAGGTATTCTGACTTCTATCTTCTTTCCAGCAGATCCTTTATTAAGTGTTGTTCCCCCCGAATGTCCCTTCTATCTAGAGTTCAATGAAATCTGCTTTTCTCATATTTAATCTACAAGGTACAGAGACCAGGAAAGACTCTTAACCTGAGACCCACCCCCTTAACGTGCCTAAAAGATTTTAAAAAAGAGAGAAACAAGGAAAGAATTGCACAAGGGATATAAAAACGAGGAAGTATAATAATTTTCCTCCATTATCTCAACTCAATCAGGGAATACATCCTAAAACAAAGAAATGGCACCAAAGCTAATATGTTGTATAAAAGTGTGTGTGTTTGACTTCCTGGTGCTACATTCTAGTTGCTATCTATGACATCTATGCTTTTTGTTTGTAGTCAAAGTCATCTCTTTCATGAGAAGGAAGCCGGTTGAAGAAAAGACAAGCACTAAGTCCTACTATATATAGTGCTCAGGCTTTCCAGATTTTTACCCATTCTTTTTACAATATATCCATGAAGAAGATAACATCATCTTCATCTTACAGATGATGAGACTCAGACTCTGAAAGGTTCATACTCTCCAGGGTCAAACATCTATAGGTGACTAGAATGAGTCTCAATCTCTTGCCTACTCCAGAGGACACTCAAGAGCCACAGTTTTATGTATGGGAAGTCATCAGAAATGGAGAAAAACCATGAGAGACTCTTAAATCTCAGAAACAAACTGAGGGTTGCTGGAGGGGAGATGGATGGGGAAATGGGGTAACTGGTTGATGGGCATAAAGGAGGGTGTGTGAAGTGATGAGCACTAGGTACTATATGCAACTAATAAGTTGTTGAACACTACATCAGAAACTTAGTATGTACTATATGTTGGCTAATTAAATTTAAATTTAAAAAAGAGCCACAGTTTTAGACAATGAGCCTTCTGGCTTGAAGACTATTAACTTTAAATACCACCTTGGTGATGAAGATGACAGTAGAGATGGAGTCTGCCATTTGGAAACATATCTAGGGCCAAGGGATTGTCTGGTTCCTGAGAAATTATAGGGTTCATGCACAGAGATGATGTTCTTTCCTGAAATAAAACTTGGAGAGAGAGAAAAAAGTCACAGGGCTTCTTCTTCTTTTTTTTTTTTTTACAGGGCTTCTTTAAGCAAGACATACTTTACATTTTATCTGCCTTAATCTTGACTGCCACTTATACTACCTATGATTATTCCCATTAATCAGATCCAATTATAGGAGTAAGGTTAAGTAAGTACATTAATCCAGCAATTGCACTACTAGGTATTTACCCACATAATGCAAAAATACTAATTCAAAAAGATACATGCATCTGATGTTTATAGCAGCATTATCTACAATAGCCAAATTATGGAAACAGCCCACCAGTGTCCATAGACTGATGAATGGATAAAGAAGATGTGGTATCTATACAATGGAATATTATTCAGTCATAAAAAAGAATGAAATCTTGCCATTTGCTTCAACATGGACAGAGCTAGAGAATGTACATTAAGTGAAATAAGTCAATCAGAGAAAGACAAATACCATATGTTTCACTCATATGTGGAATTTTTAAAGATTTTACTTATTTATTTGACACAGAGAGAGACATCAAAAGAGGGAATACAAGTAGGGGGAGTGGGAGAGGGAGTAGCAGGCTCCCTGCTGAGCAGGGAGCCCAATGCAAAGCTCAATCCTAGAATCATGACCTGGGCTGAAGACAGACACTTAATGACTGAGCCACCCAGGCACCCCCACACATATGTGGAATTTAAGAAACAAAACAAATGGTCAAAGAGACAAAGGAGAGAGAGAGAGAGGCAAATGAAGAAACAGACTCTTAACCATAGAGAACAAACTGATGGTTACCAGGGGAGGAAGGTGGGGGGATGGGTGAAATAGGTGATGGGGATTAAGGAGTGCCCTTGTGATGAGCACTGGGAGTGGTATGGAAGTATTGAGTCACTATGTTGTGCACCCGAAACTAATATTACACTGTATGTTAACTAACTGGGACTTTAAAAAAAATTAAAGTGAATCAGGGAAATAGCCCCATAAATGTCAGTGCACTAGTTAAACTTGGAATTGCTCTAATGCTTCCCATTGTATTCTGAAGCTTTTGGGGCTCTGAATGCTCTAATCTCCCTGGGCAATTGATGATGGCTAGGGTATTGTTCAATTTTTTATTACAATGTTCTGTATTGCTTTAAAATCAACAACAACTGGGGCACCTGGGTGGCTCAGTGGGTTAAAGCCTCTGCCTTCGGCTCAGGTCACGATCTCGGGATCGAGCCCTGCATCGGGCTCCCTGCTCAGTGGGGAGTCTGCTTCCTCCTCTCTCTACCTGCTTCTCTGCCTACTTGTGATCTCTCTCTCTCTGTCAAATAAATAAATAAAATCTTTAAAAAAATAATAAATAAAAAATAAAATCAACAACAACAAAAAATTAAAACACCGCTGTTTGGTAAAATAAGTAACAGTTGGCTGAGAATCCAAGAGAAAATATTTGTAAACAATGTAGAGCTAATATCCATAGTTTATGAACCATGCTTACTGTTAAGAAGAGAGAGGCAACCGGATGATATCAACAGGTAAGTGCAAAGAACAATCAATATTTATACCTAGTACATAACTGCAAGTATTCCAAAACATGTTAGCTAATAAAATGCAAACTAAAATCCTGAGAAAAACATGCATGAATACATATTCGTGTATATGTAAATACAAATTACATTAACATTTACAGAGAAACTTGTGTACAGAGATAAGGAAAGACACTGGAGAAATACATACCAATCCACAGACAATGGACTTTAGGTCAGAAGTGGAGATCAGGCTGGTGGGGGATACAGGATAATTTTATTTCTATATGGTTTAAAATACTGTAATTAGGAAAGTCATTGAAATAAAAATTCAAAACAAAAAATAAAATGCTTTAAAGAGATGTACTCATGAAGTTATTGCTTTAGAAATATATTGAAAGTAAATTTTATGAAGAAAATTTAACAAATTTATCCAAAAGCAGGTATTCATGTGTGATTATTTATCTGAGTCTGTTTCTATGGTAGAAATTTATCAGTGAATCTGTGTGTGTGTGTGTGTGTGTGTGTGTGTTTGTGTGTGTGTACATCTCTATGTCTTAAACTCTTTCACTTCAAATATTGTCATGCTCACACATGCCACTTTCTCATCAGGGCTATACTTCATGTCTGATTTTAAAACATTTGGGGTACCTGGGTGGAATAGTCAGTTAAGCGTGGTGATCTCAGCATCATGGGATTTCTCAGCATGGAGTCTGCTTGGAATTCTCTCTCCCTCTTTCTCTGCCCCTCCCCCTTTGCACTCACTCGCTCACTCTTTCTCTCTAAAATAAATAAACAGATCTTAAAAAAATAAAACATCTTAGAAAGTCGTGGATTTAGAAGGATTAGTGCCAATGAGTGAAAAATTCCACAAAGTTCTGCTAATTTCATCAAGAACAGAGATATTTCTCTCAATTCCACACCCCTTGATAGACACTGAGACTTTCAGAACTGCAATTCTGGCTCTTGCCGCCAGGTGAATGGGCTCCATTTTCTACAGGTTTTCCCCCCAGTGAAAAGGCATAATATTTAGAAAGAGAAAAAATGATAGTTCTGAACCCCAAAATTTCAAATAGTATTTGTAGTAGTTTCCAAATCCTTTTTTTTAAGTTTCCAAATCTTTTTGAGCAAGTGTTGACATGTTACCTTCTCTGATAGGATCTTATTCCAAGATAGAGTTGGATATAGAGGGAAGGATGAGGCAAATTTTGGAGTGCTTTGATTATTACTGATCCTCAAGAGCAGGAAGAAGTTTTACACACACTGTCATTTATACCTTTGCTTAGTCATAGATCAATGTGGGAGTTTTTCTGGCTTGTTTTGTCCCTGTGTTATCTCTAGAAGTCCTCCTTCTCCCATTTAGTTTTCTCATTGTACTCTGTGTCTGAACCATCACCCTCGAAGTGACATGGAGTTTCTTTTTAATATACCACTTGTTCTAGTCTTGTAGCTCAGGGTACAGACAGATGCATAGATGAGCATAAGGAAGAACAGTAGGGCCTGGGTGCCTGGTTGAGGAGACATTAAGACAATGATGATGGCCAAGCTCATTTCCAGCCAAGTCCACTTCTAGCCACTCACAGGTGAACTACATCACAATGTCCAATGTTCATCTTACAGCAGTGAAAAGCTTCCTTTGCTAAAGTTCTAACCCATCACTTTCACAGACAAGCAATGGGGGAGGCTGAAAATGATCCCACTATCCCAAGGTTTTAGTACCTGTTGCATAGCCAGTAAAAGCTAATTATACCTTAGACATGAGTGTATGTTTATGATCTGATTCCCATTTCATCCAACTGAAATCAGTGATTTTCAACAAAAAAAGGAGCTTTCTTCAAGATGGGCCTTCAAAGTACTATTGTAAATCATCTTTGCTGCCAGAATAAAATTCCCGCCTATTAGGTGCCCACCCTATGATAAGATACCAGCGAGATCTCTACTTTCTGGATTATTCATCAAATTCCTAAGAGCTGTTTCCTAAAAAGTAGCAACACAAAGAGACCCCAATTTAATGTCCAGAATGTAGAGCAGGGCTGTGTGTGGACTTCCCTAAGGGACCTGGCTTTGGGTTTAGAGGGAAGAAGTATTGAGAGCCCCTAAAGATGCTACCGTTTAACTCTGGAACAGATGCATTCAGTGGCTATAAGTTAGGGGTGCTCAAACCCTGCTTCTTTATAGGCTGCTACGTGAAGATGTGGGTGCTTACCTCCAGACCGAGCCCAGTAGTCATGTCCGTTTATTCACCATCACATATTGGGTGGCTGGTGTATGCCAGGCAGGAAGACAATGCTGGCAATAGCCTGAGGTGCAGCCACCCCCTATTGCTGTGTCTCAACATTTAAGGTGCCACTGAAGTCCCACTACATGCTGTATTCTTTGGGCATGTTTTCTCATTTACCCCTGGGCACATGAATAATTAAAATGTTAAAATATGCCAAAACCACAAGAAGTAATAAGATGCAAATATAAATCCTGAGAAGTCATATTAAGTGGGGAAAAAACAAGATGCAAAAGGAGATGAGTAATGTGATTCCTTTTGTGGAAAAGACCCTGTGTGTGTGTGCAGGTGCCTATGTTCTTGTGCCCCTCACCTACAAGGACACATCTTGAAAGGAAGCACCATTCTTTTTTTTTTTTTTAAAGATTTTATTTATTCATTTGACACACAGAGAGAGATTACAAGTAGGCAGAGAGGCAGGCAGAGAGAGAGGAGAGAGGAGGAAGCAGGCTCCCTGCTGAGCAGAGAGCCCGATGTGGGCCTCGATCCCAGGACCTTGGGATCATGACCTGAGCCGAAGGCAGCGGCTTTAACCCACTGAGCCACCCAGGCGCCCAAGGAAGCACCATTCTATGACAACAGACCCCTTTGTGTCAGGGGGTAGGAAACCAGTGGAAAAGATGAGAGAGACAGGATAATATCGATTTATAAATATACTTTGTATATTGCTTGAAATGTATTTAGGAAGAAACCATTTTCATAAAAATTTGAACAGAAAATACTTGTTAAGAGACTGGCAAAGATAATATAAACATATGTTCATTACTTTGGGAAAGCAGTCATTGTATGCAATTTTATAGGGAAACAAAACACACTTAAAAACTGAATCGACAGCACATCTCTGTGTGTGCCTGCGTGTGTGTGTGTGTGCGTGTGTGTGTGTTTCTGGGTCTCCTCTAGCTCTATCACCTCAAGCACACACTCACAAGTACAGTTATCTCCTCAGTTCAGGCCAGAGCTGGACAGTCAATCTCAGGTACAGACATCATATAAAATAGTGGACACAGAAGGACTGCTCACAATAGGTGCAGAATTCCAGAAAATACTGGCTGAAACCACTAAGCCAAGATCACAACTTCCATCCTTCCCCTCCCTCTTAAGCCCTTCCACTGATCTCAGCCTCTCAGAGCTGCATTCCTAGATGTGGTCACAAGGTGGCATCATCCCCATTTTTCTTTTCTAAGGGAAAGGCGTACTATACATTTTGCAAAGAATAGCAAATGTTATGAAACGGTTTATTTACTATGATATCAACTCTGTTCGGAAAATTCATATGTATGTTAAAGCAGTTCCATTTGCTATCCACCCCAAGTCTACATCGCGTACATTCATCTCTTCCCTCACCAGCGTAGATTGACATGTCCACCCTACATACAGTTTTTCCCAGATAAGACGGCATTCACCCTCCATTACCTTCACCCCTGTACAGGCTTCCCAGATCTTCTTCCGACCCCAGGACACAAGACACAAGACACACCTGCCCAGACGCTGCTGCACCACCCCATCCTTTCTCATTCACCTCCTGCCTGCACTGTGCTACCCCTTCCCCTCCTTCTGCTGACTGCTAAGGCGTGCTGCTGCCACTTGGTGTTTCATCGTCGACAGGCTCCAGAATATATGGTTTTACAACCTTCTTTTACACATATCGATTTTTCAGATAGAACTAGAATCATTCTGTACACAGTTTCAAAAGCTAGGTTTTAAAGGAGGGTAGTATGGGGTTTTGCCCATTGAATGAACTTTGTAGAGAGGTGTGATGACGAAGGTACATTGATGCCATCTCGTGACAGAAGCCTGAACTGCAGCCTGAATGTCGCGTTAATGGAAGGTGGGAGGGGAAAATTCACACAACGAAGTTTTCTGGAAGTCTGGGTGGATGGTGGGGGTGCATTGACAATGTACAGGGATACTGACAGCCTCCAGACAGAATGTTCAACCTCTTACTCTGCTGAAGAGAAAGCAGTATGTGATAACCAAAAGATCATTCTTATTTTTATCCTTGAGACATATGGATAAAAAGTTAGAGACTAGGATGCCTGGGTGGCTGTCAGTTAAGTGCCCGACTCCTGATTTCAGCTCGGATCATGATCTCAGGGTTGTAAGATCAAGCCCCTCCTGGGTCCCCTTCTCCATGCAGAGCCCGCTGGAGACTCTCTCTCCCTCTCCCTCTGACCTTCCCCCTGCTTGGGCTCTCTCTCTCTCTCTCTCTCTCTCTCTCTCTCTCTCTCTCTCTCTCTCTCTCTCCAAAAATAAATAAATAAACGCTTTTAAAAAAATAGAGACTAATATAAGCAAAAATGGATACATGCCACTTATGGTCTTTGTTAAACTGCACTTGCACTTATTATTACCATATTTTCGCGTAAACACATTTTTAAAGTACATTTCTATGATAAAGTTTTAAGTCACAACAAAATTTCAGGGTTTTCCTTTCATCATCTGCAAAAATTTATTAAATACCCCTTCACATGCCATTTTATAACATAAACCCTTTGTATGTAGTATCGAATATTTGGCAGGAGTGAGAGAAAGGAGACAGACAAGATCCTCAGAACTGATCATTCAAATGAATACATTCAGTGCATATTTTCAATATGAAGTTTCCTAACAGCATACCTTCTTTATATTCCTAAAGATGTAATTTTGCTATTGAAAAATAATTGACAATGAATGGATGAAGAAGATGTGATAGATAGATGGATAGATAGATAGATAGATAGATAGATAGATAGATAGATAGATAGATAGATAGATAGATAGATAGATTACTCATCCATAAAGAAGGAATGAGATCTTGCCATTTGTAGCAATATGGATGGGCCTCTAGGGCACTATACTAAGTGAAATGTCAGACAAAGAAAGACAAATACCATGTGATTTCACTTATATGTGAAATCTAAAAAACAAAACAAATGAACAAACAAAAATAAAAACCCAAACAGACTTAAATACAGAGAACAAACTGGTGGTTGCCAGAGGGGAAGTAGATACGGGGGTGGATAGGTGAAACAGATAAAAGGGATCAAGTGGTACATACTTCCAGTTATAAAATAAATAAATCATGGAGAAGAAAAGTATAGCATAGAGAATACAGTCAACAATATTGTAATAACATTGTATGGTGATAGATGATAACTACACTTATTGTGGTGAGCACTGAGTAGTGTATAGAATTGTCAAATCAATATGTTATATATCAGTTTCCTTTTTTTACATTGATGTAGTGGTTCATGATTATGGATGCTGCCAAATTTATTTCACCAGTACCACAGTGATGAAAATTTAGTTCCATTACCATATTTTCTGTTACAGGCAATAATACATTTTTCCTTACTATGTCTTCACGTGGTGGAAGGGGCAAGGGAGCTCTCTAGGGTCCCCTTATTTTTAAACATTTATTTATTTATTTATTTCACAGAGGGAGAGAGATCAGAAGGAGGCAGAGAGGCAGGCAGGGGGGGGGCAAGCAGGCTCCCCGCTGAGCAGGGAGCCCGATGCGGGCCTCAATCCCAGGACCATGACCTGAGCCAAAAGCTGAGGCTTTAACCCACTGAGCCACCCAGGCGCCCTCTAGGGTCCCTTTTATAAGGGCACTAGTTCCATTCAGAGGGCAACATCTTCATGACCTAATCACCTCCCAAAGGCCTCACCTCTTAATGTCATAACATTGGGTTTCTAATATGTGAATGGGGGGCAGATGGTGTACAGACATTCAGTCTATAGCTGAAGAATTGATATATTACCTTTGTTTTGACAACATAATTGCACAAATTGCTCAGCTTTAAAGAACCTACAGAGAGCAAGGAACCCACAAGGTGAGACTGGAATATTTTGTTGTGTTCTATATATATGTATAATTTGCATTTAAATAAACTTTATGATTTGGTTAGGAGTAGACTCAAATATTTGTGATATAAAGATGAAATAAACAATGGCTTAACTGCACAAACTAGTAATCTTACATTAAAAAAATCTTAGAAGTAGGCAATCTAGGGATGTTTTATTGATTCCATAAAGGGGTGAGTGGTCCAGGCTTACTGCATTCACTATTGGGAGACAATTTTTCATGACATTTCTACATGTCTGTGAGACTTTTTATCTAGAAACAAATTTTTAAGGATGTTTCCAGAGCAAACAGCCTTGAGTGATGAAATAGTGTCTCTCTTCAGATCAGAGGGCAAGTTTGATTCCTGGACAAGGTAATAAAGATAATGTCTCCCCACTGGGCAACAATTGGTCAGATTTGTCACTGTCTTTATATAAAACTGGGGTGTTCTTAAGCTCGGTATTCCTTAGCTGTGACACAGATCTGTTACATATGCAGTATCAACCTGGATACTCTGCATTATCCCCATGGGACTTAATGGGCAAGAGAAAACAATGCAAACTTGAAGTTCATGTTACCTGCTGTGCCAGAAGTAATACACTGTCTGAATTCATTTAGACAGTTGTCTTGTCTCTTTACCTAATCTACTAAAGTGTGTCCAGCTAGTGTAGCAGATGCATCATCTCTGTTGTATATGAATTGCTTGACCACTTGAAACTAACTACACTGTCACGCATGGTGTATGGTCCTTATTCTCATGGTTGAAGTTATCTCATCTAGCCATAAAGATGGAAAGGGAGAAGAAGAGGCAATGGCATATGTCAGCAAGGGACTGTCCTGGAGCTGCTTAGAAAGAATGCTTCTGCTTACACCCAATAACCCTTACGTACCAAGCTCTTAAAAGTAGTTATCTCTGGGAAGTGAGGATCTACATTTTATATTCCTTGTATCAGTTTAGATTATTATAGCATACATGTTGAGTATTACCTTCATCTCCTTCAAAATCGTTGGAGTTATTCCCTTTAAAATATTAAGAAAACTTGAGGGAAGGTAAATGACATCATTGTAAATATGGCTTTTTCCAAAGCTCTTTTCAAATATACACTTGACTGCAGTGTGTGGCGATATGATTAAAAATGGAAATTTCACATTCATCTCAACTTTCTCACTCCTAAACTAGAATTACATAAGGAAACACTAAAGAGGGCAAAAGTGAGAAGCCAGCAGTAACCTCAGTTCCCGCCTTTGGGAGTTAAGATTGTGCGGAGAGGGAAGGAAGGTAGCAGAGTCCTTCCATTGGAGGAGAAGCTGTAGGAACTGATAAGGACCTAAGGACTGGAATCGAGGTTCTCATATCATTCTGTTTCCTCCTCTCCTTCCCTTCCTCCAATAAGAACTTTCTTGTTTCTGTTTCCACTCTTACCTCTTAATTTCCTTCAAAAAATGAAGATCACTTTCACGGCAATTCTTAAATCTCCATGATAAAGAAACACAGATACAAACAAACAAGCAAACAAAAAGAAGGTTTCTTCTCAGTTCCTGGGGTGAAAAATCCCATGAGAAACCTTACTGGTTCACTTCTGTCATATACCTATTCTTCCGAGGAATCACCATAGCTGGCATTAGGAAGGGTCAAGTGTTTTATTGGCTGAGCCTCTGGGGAGTGCACCACTCTGGTCCACTGTGGGGATTTTTTCCCCCATGCTACAAGTCAGGAAACATTTGCCAGTCAGGAATAACATATTTTTTAAAAATGAAACATAATAGGAGAGAAAATAAAATAACAGAATACAATGTAATAAATTAGAAGATTAATCTTGCTCGTTGCTCAAAGTTCATCCTGTTTCAGTATTTTGTTTAGCTATTTTGTGCACTATGTATTTCTCTGTGATGCCTAGGTCTGTTTAAAATATATTTCTTAAAGCTAGTAGTGGTAAAATCTTTGAAAAACTCTGAAACTGAAATCTATAAAACTTAGGTGCTGTAGGCAAGGTTCCTTTAAAAGTACAGACCTGTAACCCTGGGGCAAAGAATAAAAAAAAAAGATAAAAGAACCACAAAAAAAAGTACTCTTGCTGGAGGTCAGCTTCAACTACTTTGCTAATAGCCTTTTTTTTCTCTCATTGGTTGCTGCTGGTAGGAGGACTATCCTATCAAAGTTGAGCTGGCAATGTCTCATTTAAACTAATCCCTATATTTTTAACCCAATTAGTCTTTCGGTTAACCCCATGCCTCTTTTGAATATTGTCTTAGTATTCCAGAGCCCATCCTCCTTTTTTCCAAGGCAGTCTCAGGTCTGGTTTATTGTGCCATAGGACTTCACAAAACACAAGACTACTGTTCTTCCAAAAGAGCAGTAAGAGAAAAAAATGTAGTGGGGAGAGCTGTGGTAACTTTGTCTACAAGTTTCAAGGACAGAAAACTTTTCTAAGACCATGTGCTTGGAGAACTGCTTTGAGCACATTGGGCCTGTGACCATTAATAGCAGATGCTGAATAAATCTCCTCCTGGAAGGGCTGGACACACATGAAGCTGCTGTTGCCAGGTAACTGGCTCAAATCACCATTTCTGAGAGCACGTGGGCCTACATCAAGATCCTAGTAAACCTAGAGTTAGGATAAGGACCTGTTTGCAGAAGCAGAAGGCTATATTCATAGCCACAAGAAGTGAGGTATGGTTAATTAATGTGTTTTGTTCATTTTGAAATTCTGTCAATTGCTCTTTTGGGGATTGCCTTGTTTGTGAATAATTAACTTGTTCCCTAGCTTGTCATTTTTTCCAGTTTTTATTTAAATTCAAGTTAGTTAACATACAGTGTAATATTAGTTTGGGGTGTAGAATTCAGTGATTAAACCATTCCATACAACAACCAGTGTTTATCAGTGCAAGTCCTACCCTTAATGTCCAAATTATGCAAATTATCATCAATTCAAAGAAAAAAAAGCCCTGCAGACATACACTTGTTTTTGTTGTTGAAGTTTGTATATACTTACATTGTATGTATGTTCTACCACACTAACCTTTTCTCAACTATGAATCAACCAGGATCTGCCTCAATAATGTAGAATTGAGAATCATTTTGTATGTCTGCAGGACTTTTTTTTCTTTGAATTAATGATGATAATTTGCATTAATTTCTAAAACTGCACCTTGTTCTGATCAATTATTGAAATTTCTTCCACTTGTACCAAAAATTTCCTTTATTCTTACAGTTACTTTTACTACACACAGATAAATACACACACACACACATGCACACACATACACACACACACAGAGTTAATGCTCCATGGAAAATTTTACATGAATTGGATTAAATTCATTAAATAATTCAGGTAAAATTTGATTTTTTTTTCAATTCTGAGTTTTTCTCTCTTAAGAAACATGTTCACCTGTTCAAACATTTTATATCCCTTTCTCGACTTTAATGTTTTCATTACACATTTTCCTCCACAATTTTCATCTGAATTCTATGTAAAGTTTAAGTTGTTGAATCCTGTGAAGTAGTGCTTTATTGGCTTGCAGGTATTATTTCTGCTTTTCTTTCTCCAGGGTTTTCTAGGCATGCAATTGATTCGGCTTGAGAACGCTATTTTGTGTTATCATTTCTGTGGTTCCCTTTCTTGCCTTGACACATTGTCTAATATTTGAGGGTAATCACGGTATTATTGGATAAGAGGGTTTCCTTTGCTCCTAATGTCAGGGACACTATGTATAATCATTAATGGTGGGACCGTTCTTTCTTTTTAGAACTGTCAAATTTAGTTGGAGAATTATTGTAAAACTTTCAGTTATCTAAAGCTATTTAATTAACATAAAGTATTGAATATTAGCAAATATATTTTTCACACATGCTGAGAGGAACATGTTTTTCTTTTAACTGATTAAATGTTGAGTTTTATTGGGCACCTGGGTGGCTCAGGCCAACTCTGGATTTCAGCTCAGGTCATGACCTCAGAGTCCTGGGATCAAGCCCTACATTGGGCTCCATGCTCAGCATGGAGTCTCTCTGAGATTCTCTCTCTCTCCCCTCTCCCTATTCCCCTCCCCTACAACTCTCTCTCTCTCTCTCTCTCTCTCTATATATATATATATATATATATATATATATAATTAAATAAATCTTTAAAATAAAAAATAATAAATGTTGAGTTTTCTTTAAATTCTTGGAAATAATCACACTAAAGCTATTGCTAAGTACCTCAACCATCAACATAATCCAAAAAACACGTTAAAAACCAAAATAAGTTTCTTTTTTTCAAGGTCTTTTTTTAAAAAGATTTTATTTATTTATTTGACAGAGAGAGAGAGAGATCACAAGTAGGCAGAGAGGCAGGCAGAGAGAGAGGGGAAAGCAAGGTCCCTGCTGAGCAGAGAGCCCGATGTGGGGCTCAATCCCAGGACCCTGAGATCATGACCTGAGGTGAAGGCAGAGGCTTTAATCCACAGAGCCACCCAGGCGCCCTATATTTTTTTAAGGTCTTAAAGGTCAAAATTTAATTGAGTTTTAAGAAATGGTTGTGTAATGATTGCCAATATAATAAATCTCCTGTAAGAAATTCCTTGAGGCTTACTTATTTCTTGAGAATTGCCCATTACGTCCACAGTGGAAATTTATTGCTCTGCAGAGAACACATCTAATTATCAGATTTCATGTGCAGTGATTCCACATTCTGATAAAATCTAAGTTCTTTTTTTAAAGTTTCCAAAATAAGTGCTGCAGTCAATAAGAATGTTTTCTTTTGTGCTTTACTGCCTGTGAACTGCCTAACAAACCAAAAACCAATTTCGTATACAGAATGCTTGTCATTTCTTTTTCTTGTGCTTGTGTCTTGACACTTGTAAGACTGATCTTAACTTCCTGATGAACCAGTTTTAATTTCAATTATGTCTATCTTCTAGAAGCTTACCAAGATGGACTTTATACTTGCTTATGGACTATAGTCAAACATGGGCTTTCCTCCAAGCTTTACTTCATGAAATTATAAAGGAGCATCACCTGTGAACCTGCAGCATTGTTATAAAATCTCCTGGGGATTACCATACAGATACAAATTGCAAATGGCCAAAAGGAAGGATGACTTTCAAAGGGAATCCTGTAAGTATCCCCAACTTACCCATGTAGGTATGTCATTTGTGATATTCTTTAAAAAATAAGTTCAATGTCTTGGTGTGTATGGGTGACTCATTTTGTTGAGCATCAGACTCTTGGTTTCAGCTCAGGTCATGATCTCATGGGTCATGAGATTAAGTCCCTCATCAGACTCAATGCTCATCAGGGAGTCTGCTTGAGGATTCTTGCCCTCTGCCCCACCCCCACTCTAAAATAAATAAATAAATCTTAAAAAAAATAAGCTCAGTGTCTTCAGGACTGAGTCTGCATCTTGGAGAGGAGGACTAAGCTGTCATACTACTGAAATATAAGAAAGCCTGAAAATGCAAAGAGCCGAGGACTTTGGAAAGTTGAGCACAGGAGCATTGGGAGCACGGGAATTTGGGCTTCATCTACAGCCATCTATAGACTGCAAAAAGAAATTCTTCCCATAGTTCAGCTAACTTCATGCAGGACAAAATTGTAGGATTTGAGTCATAAATTTCAAGAGTAATGAGGTGTCCCTTTGTGAGTCACAGATGAATGATTTGTTGAGCACAGGATAATTAATATATGTGCAGTCTTGAGTTTCTGCCCACTTTCTCTAAGATATCCTTATGTTACATAAGAAAGGAAACCAAAGTATGAGAGTCACATTTCTGGCTAGATCTCATTGGTGCTGCCCTAAACCTGGACAGCTATCTGCCCTTACACCCAAATCAAACACACTGACAGGGTTGCAGCCACTGCTTTCTTATTTGGGCTATAACATTCCACACCTGGCCATGCCACTGCCCCCCTTCATGCAAACACCCTCATCACACTTCTGAACTCATCACCTCCTCAGACTTCAACATTCTGCCCTTAGTCATCTCTACTTGCTCCCACTACCTACAAGGCCAGTTAATCTGCTCATTTTCTTTAATTTATAACTTAAAAAATTTTTATTTGAAATAACATATTCATAAGAAGTTGCAAAAATAGTACAGAGAAGTACTGTGTACCCTTCCCCCAGTTTCTTCCAAAGGTAACGTCTAACTAAATTAGTACAATATCAAAACTGGGAAACTAACATCAGTACAATCAACAGAATTTATTTAGATTATCACCACTTTTACATGCAATAATTTGTATTAGTGTAGCAACCACTGTGATCAAGATACAGAACTATTCTACCACTACAAAGATCTCCCATGCTACCTCTTTATAGTCACACTCATTTCCCTATCCCCTTGGCAACCATTAACTTGTTCTCCATCTCAATAATTTTTTCATTTCCAGAGTGTTATTCAAGCTCAATCATACAGTATGGAACTTTTCAAAAAATTGCCTGGAGCACTGGGTGTTATACATAAACAACGAATCTTGGAACACTATATCAAAAACTAATGATGTATTGTGTGGTGACTAACATAACACAATAAAATAAAATAAATTGAGATAAATTTATAGAACATAAAATTAACCACTTTAAAGTAGCGTTGAGTACATTCATAGTGTTGTGCAATGATCACCTATATCTAGTACCAAAATTATTTTCACTTCTCAAAAGGAAACCACATAACCATTGAGCCGTCACTCAATGGTGCAGGAATTTCAGGGTTAATCAAGGAAGAGACAGGACCGTGAGAGGCAATAAGACATAAGTTTTATTTGGGTAATACTTGGATTTCGTTGCATGAAAGAGAAGTCCTTCCCAGCAAAACACCATTCAGAGATAGAGACTTGCATGAGGCCACAACTCAGAAGCAGAATAGGGAAAAGAAACTCTCATGAAAAAGGAGGAAATCAGAGAGGAGGTTTACAAGTCTAATCACTCTGCAGCAGGATGGGAAGTTTGTGGGTCAGAGAACTCTGAAAGGCTGCAGCAATTTGAAGTCTTTTTATTCCTACAGGGTTTATGTTACCTGTGGTTATATGTTGGGTGCAGTTTTGTGGAATATGTAAAGTTGATAGATCTAAATGCCTGAAAATGTATTTTTGAAGATATTTAAAACAATGAAATGTATGCAAATTTGAGTTTGGCACCAGTGGAGTTTGTAAAAATGGCCCTAGCCTGCTGTGAAGAAGTAAAAAGATGGGGGCCATTTTAGGCTAGTACACAGAGACCATCTCTGACCTATTTATATAATATTCCTCATTCGCCTCCCACCAACCTAGGACAACCACTAGTCTGCTATCTCTTTATCTGGATTTATCTATTCTGGATGTTTCACATAAATAGAATCATATAATCCATGACTCTTGTAACTGGCTTCTTTCACTTAGCTTAATGTTTTTTTCAGATTTGTTCACTTTGTAGCATGTATCAGCATTGTATTCCTCTTTATGTTCAAATAATATTCCATTATAGGGATATATTATATTTTGTGTACCCATTCATCAGTTGATGGACATTTGGGTTGTTTATATTTTGAGTCTATTATGAATACTGCTGCTATGAGCATTCACATGCAAATATTTGTTTGAATACCTGTTTTCAATTTGGGGGGATAATACACTTAGTTTTGGAATTTGGGGGTCAAATGGTAGTTCTCTGTTTAGCTATTTGAGAAACCACCCAACTATTTTCTACAATGGCTGCATCATTTTATATTCCCACCAGCAATTTTCAAGGGTTCCAATTTCTCCACAATCTGGCCAACATGTGTTATTGTCTGCATTTTTAATTTTTTAATTGTTTTTAAATTTTGAAGATTTATTTATGCATTATTTGAGGTGGGGGAGAGTCAGAGGGAGAGGGAAAGAGACACTCCAGCAGATTCCTTGCTGAGCATGGAGCCTGTCATGGAGCTCAAGCCCACAACCCTGAGATCACAACCTGAGCTGAAATCAAGAATCAGATGCTCAACCAACTAAGCCACGCAGGCTCCCCTGTATTTTTTTATTATAAACATTTGACTAGGTGAGAGGTGTTATTTCACTGTGGCTTTGACTTGCATATTCATAATGACTAAAGATGTTGAGCATCTTTTCATATGCCTGTTGGTCATTTGTGTATCTTCTTTGACTAATGTCTATTCAAATCCCTTGCCCATTTTTTAATTGGGTTGTTTGTCTTGTGTTGTTGAGTTGTAAGAGTTCTTTATATATTCTGACCCTTATCAGATATGCAATTTTCAAGTGTTTTCCTCCATTCTATATGATGTGTTTTCAGTTTTTGATAGTGACACTTGATACATAAAATATTTTAATTCTCATGAAGTCCAATTTTTTCTTGTTGGTTTTTGTGCTTTTGCTATTATTTCTAATCTGGTATTCTACTTCTAATTATTTCAAACATGTAAAATGGCCAATAAGTACATGAAATGATGCTCAACATCTTTAGTCATGACTATGCAAATCCACTGCCAAATTCAAGGTCATGGAAGAGATACCGCTATTTTTCTAAATATTTGTAATTTTAGCCCTTAGATTTAGATTTTTGATCCATTTTGAGTTAATATTTTCTATGGTATGAAGAGTCCAACTAGACTGTTTTGCATATGAATACCTAGTTATCCCAGCATAGTTTGTTGAAGAGAATATTTTTTCCCCATTGGATGGTCTTATAACCCTTGTGGAAAACCAACTGATCATAGATGTAGGGGTTAATTTCTAGATTCTGAGTTCTATTCCTTTTTTTATACATGTATCCTTATGTCATTATCATGCTCTTTTTTTTACCATGCTCTTTTTATTACTGTAGATTTGTAGTAAGTTTTAAAACCAGAAAGTGTGCCTTCTAACTTTTTCTCACAGATTATTTTGGTCATTCAAGTACCTTACATTTCCTTATGACTGTTATTATCAACTTATCCATTTCTGCAAGAAATATAGCTGTGATTTTAATAGACGTTATATTGAGGCACTTTGGTAGTATTACCATTTTAACAATAATAAGTCTTCCAGTCTATGAATACTGAATGTCTTTCCATTTATTTGGGTCTTCTCTAATTTCTTTCAGCAGTATCCTGTCATTCTCAATTTACAAATATTGCAAATCCTTGGTTAAATTATTCCTATGTATTTTATTCTTTTGGATGCTATTATAAATGGAATTAATCTCTTAATTTCCTTTGCAGATTGCACACTGCTAGTGTATACAAATACAGTTGAATTTGTGTGTTGATCCTGCATCCTACAACATTTCCAAATTAATTTATTATATCTAGTAGTTGTTTCTGTATTTTGTAGTATCTTTAGGATTTTCTATATGTGGGATTGTATCATCTACAAATAAAGATAATTTTATTTCTTTACCAATTTGGATATCTTTTATTTTCTTATTGCCCTAATTGCTCTGGCTAGCACTTCTAATACAATTTTGAATAGCAGTAGTGAAAGTGTGCATCCTCGCCTTTTTCCTGATCTTACAAGGAAAGTTTTTCATCTTTCACTTTTGAGTATAATGTAACTGTAGGTTTTCTATAAATGTCCTTTATCCCACTGAGAATATCCCTTCTACGCCTAGTTTTCCAAGTGTTTAAGTAATGAAAGTGTCTTGGATTTTATCAAAATGTGTTTTCTGTATCAATTGAGATGATCATGGGATGTTTCCCCTTTATTCTATTAATGTGGTGTGTTATACTAATTGATTTTCATATATTGAACCACCATTTTATTCTTGGTGATAAATTTAATTTGATCATGATATGCAATTTTCTCAATATGCTGCTGGATTTGGTTTGCTAATATTTTGTTCAGGACTTTTGCTAGTACTTTGTTCAGAATCTATATTTATTAGGGCTAGTGGTCTATAATTTTTTTTCTTCAGATAACTTTATTTTTTATTTTTTAATTTATTTTTTTCTCACCATAGCATAACTTTATCTGGATGTCATAGCCAGACAATACTGGCCTTATAGAATGAGTTATAAGGTATTGTTAACTATTCTATTCTTTGGGAGGGTTTGAAAAAGGGTTGGTGTTAATTCTCCTTTAAACGTTTAGTATAATTCACCGGTGAAGCCACCAGGTCCTGGAATTCCTTTTTTGGGAGGTTTTTGATTACTGATTCTATTTACTTATTAAAAGTCAATTCAGATTTTTCATTTCTTCTTGAGTTAGAGTTCATAGTTTAGGTCCTTCTATAGAGGAATCTGTCCATTTCATTAGGTTATCCATTTAGTTGGGATACAATTATTTATAGTATTCTATTATAATCCTTTTTATTTCTGTAAGATCTTATAGTAATATCCACAGTTTTATTTCTTTTATTTTTAAGCTTCATTGAGCTATAATTGACAAATAAAATTGTAAGATATTTAAAGTATGCATCATGATGATTTGATATACATATAAATTTTGAAAGGATCCAAACCTCATCTATTTAACACCTCAGTTTCATTTCTGATTTTAGTAATTTGAGCCTTTTCTCTTTTATTTCGGCCAGTCTAGTTAAAGTTTTATAAATTTTATTGATCTTTTCAGATAACCAATTTTTGTGACATTTATCCTCGCTTATGTTTCTATTATTTATTTTGTTATGTCAATTCTAATCAATAATTTCCTTCCTTCTGCTAGCTTTGGATTTAGCTTGTTATTTTATTCTAGTTGTTTATAGTGTGAAGTTAGGTTATTAGTTTGGGTTTTTTTTAAATTTTGGGGTTTTTTAATATAAGTATTTATATCTATAATTTTTTTTCTCTGAGCACTGCCTTCATTGCATCCCATGTGTTTGTTTTTTTCTGTTTTCTAATCTTACTTATAATTTTTTTCTGACCCGTTAGTTTTTTCCATATTCATTCAATTATTGTACATACTTATGAATTTTTTCACTTTCTTTCTGTTACTGATTTCTTGTTTTGTTCCATTGTGGTAATAAAAGGCACTTTGTATGATTTTATTCTTTTTAGAGACTTGTTTTATGGCCTAACCTATGGTTAACACCAGGTGATGGTTCATGTACACTTGAAAAGTATGTGTTTTCTGTTGTTCGGTGGAGTATTCTATATATGTCTGTTAGATCTGGTTGGTTTATATTATTGTTAAAGTTCTCTATTACCCTATTGACCTTTTGTCTACTTGTTCTATCCATTATTAAGACTGGATTTTTGAAATCCTAAGCTATAATTGTAGAATTGTCTATTTCGTCCTTCAATCCTGTCCTTTTTTAATTCCTATATTTTTGAGTTCTGTTGTTAGGTGTGTACATGTTTATAATTATACATGTTTCTTTTTTATGGCTTGGCCCTTTTATCAGTATACAATGATCTTCATCCTTTGTAATAATTTTTTTTACTTAAAGACTACTTTGGTATTAGTATATCCACCAAAGCTCTCTTTTAGTTATTATTTGCATGGAATATATTTTTATATCCTTTCACTTTCAACTTATTTGCATTTTGGATTTAAAGTGATTCTCGTAAACCACATATATTTGGATCATATTTTGTCAGTTCTTCCAATCTTTGTCTTTAATTGGAGAGTCTAATCCATGTACATTTTAAGTAATTACTGGTAAGTATTGACTTACTTTTGTTACTTTACTATTTGTTTTCGATAAGTTGTGGTTTCTTTTTGTTGTTGTTGTTCCTTGATGCTTCCAGTACTGCCTTCTGTAATTAATTGATTTTATCTAGTGTACCATTTTGATTCCCTTCTCATTTCTTTTTCTGCTTATGTTTTGTGTTTTCCTTAGAGGTTACCTTGGGGATTACAGTTACCATCATTATAACATTCAAGTTTAGATTAATATCAATTGAGTTTCAACAGTATACAAAATATGTGTTTCCCTACAGGTCAGTTCCACTACTGTTATTTTTAAAAGTAAATTTTTATGTTTTATGACCATTAACATAATTTTATAATTATTGTTTTTTCTTTTTTTTAAGATTTTATTTATTTATTTGACACAGAGAGAGATCACAAGTAGGCAGAGAGGCAGGCAGAGAGAGAGGAGGAAGCAGGCTCCCCACTGAGCAGGGAGCCCGATGCACGCCTTGATCCCAGGACCCTGAGATCATGACCTGAGCCGAAGGCAGAGGCTTTAACCCACTGAGCCACCCAGGCACCCTAGTTATTGTTTTTTCGATTCATCTTTTAAATAACACAGGGGAAAATGGAAATGTTGCATCTCAAATATGTAATACTACTGGCTTTTATGTTTACTTGTGTAGTTATGTTACCACTGGTCATCATTGTTTTGTATGCCTTTCAGTTACTGCTTAGTGTTCTTTCATTTAAGCCTGGAAGACTCACTTCATCATTTCTTCTAAAGCAGATCACTAGTGTTGGACCCTCTCAGCTTTTTTTTTTCATCATGATAAGTGTACTCTTATTTTTTAAGTTTTTTTAAGTATTTGTCTTCCTCTGACTGACTTATTTCACTTAGCATAATACTCTCTAGCTTCATCCAAGTGATTGCAAATAGCAAGATTTCTTTCTTGCTAAGAGCATTCACATGCAAATAGTACGGAATAATATTCCATTGTACATGCACATGAACACACACACATATGTTCTTTACATATTTAGGATACACACCCTTTATTGGATATGTTATTTGCAAATATCTTCTCCCATTTGGTAGGATGCCTTTTAGTTTTGATTGTTTCCTTCACTGTGCCAAAACTTTATTTTGATGTAGTCCCAATAGTTTAGTTTTGCTTTTATTCCCCTTGCTTCAGGAGACATATCTAGAAAAATCATGCTACAACCAATATCAGAGACATTACTGCCTGTTCTTACTTCTAGGATTTTTATGGTTTCAAGTCTCACATTTAGGTTTTTAATCCATTTCTAATTTTTTTGTGTGTGGTGAAAGAAAATGGTCTACTTTCTTTTTTAAAGTTTTTATTTAAATTATAGTTAGTTGGGGCACCTGTGTGACTCAGTCAGTTAAGCATCTGACTCTTGGCTTTGGCTCAGGTCATGATCTTGCAATTGGGAGACTGAGCCCCATATGGGACTCTCACTCAGCATGGAGTCTGCTTGAAATTCTCTTGCCTTCTGACCCTCCCCCCACTCACACACTCACTCTCTCTCTCTCTCTCTCTAAAATAAATAAAATCTTTAAAAAAATAAATTCTAGTTAGTTAACATATAGTGTAATATTTGTTTCAGGAGTAGAATTTAGTGATTCATCACTTGCATATAATACCCGGTGCTCATCACAAGTGCCCTCCTTAATAAAAAATGGTCTACTTTCATTCTTTTGCATGTGGCTGTCCAGTTTTTCCAACATCATTTGTTGAAGAGACTGTCTTTTTACCACTATACAGTCATTCTACCTTTGTCAAAGGTTAATTGATGATATAATTGTAGGTTTATTTCTGGGGGTTTTTTTGTTCTATTCCCTCGATCTGTCTATTTTTATGCCAGTACCAAACCGTTTTAATTACTACCACTGTAGTATAACTTGAAATCTGGAATTGTGATACCTCCAGCTTTGATTTTCTTTCTCAAGTTTGCTTTGGATATTTCCAATCTTTTGTGGTTCCATACAACTTTTAAGATTGTTCTAGTTCTATAAAAAAATGCTGTTGGTATTTTGATAGGGATTGCAATAAATCTATAGATTGCTTTGGGTAGTATAGATGTTTAATATTTGTTCTTTCAACCAATGAGCTTGAAATCTCTATTTCTTTGAGTCATCTTCAATTTCTTTCATCAGTGTTTTATAGTTTTCAGAGTACAGGTCTTTCACCTCTTTGTTTAAGTTTATTCCTAGAAATTTTGTTTTTGGTACAATTGTAAATGGAATTGTTTTCTTAATTTCATTTTCTGCTGCTTCATTATTTGTGTATGGGAATACAACAGAATTCTGTACATTGATTTTGTATACTGTGACTTTACTAAACCCATTTATCAGTTCTAGTCATGTTTTGGTGGAGCCTTTTGGGCTTTCTATGTATAGTATCACGTTATCAGCAAATAGCTAAAATTTTACTTCTTTCCTACCAATTTGATTACCTTTTACTTCTTTATGTTGTTAACTGCTGTGGCTAGAACTTCCAGCACTATGTTGAATAGAAGTAGTGAGAGTAAACATCCTTGTCTTGTTCCTAACTTTAGGGGGAACGTTCTCAGTTTTTCACCATTGAGTATGATGTTGGCTGTGGGTTTTTCATATAAGACCTTTATTATGCTGAGGTTTGTTCCCTCTAGACCTATGTTGAGGTATGTTCCCTCTAGATCTACTTTCCAGAGGATTTTTATCATGGATGTTGTACTTTGTCAGATGTTTTTCCTGCATCTATCGAAGTGATCATATGGTTTTTTATCATTTTTCTCATTGATGTGATGCAACTTATTGATTGATTTGCATGTATGGAGCCACTCTTGTATCCAGGGAATAAATGACATGTGATCATGGTAAATGATTTTTTAAAATGTACTGTTGGATTCTGTTTGCTAGTATTTTGCTGAAAATTTTTGCATCTATGTTCATCATAGATATTGGCCTGTAGTTCTCTGTTTTCATGGTATCCACCCTGTTTTGGTATCAGGGTAATACTGGCCTAATAGAATGAATTGAAGTTTTCCTTCCTTTTATATTTTTTGGAAAATTTGAGAAGAATAGCTATTAACTCTTCTTTATTTATTTTTATTAGTATGTTCAATTAACCAACATATAGTACTCTTCTTTAAATGTTTAGTAGAATTCACCTGTGAAGCTTTTGGTCCTGGACTTTTGTTTGTTGGGAATTATTTGATTATTGATTCAACCTCCTCTTCAATCAGTCTGTTCAAATTTTCTATTTCTTTCTGGGTTAGTTTTGGTAGGTTATATATTTCTAGGAATATCCATTTCTTCTAAGTTGTCCAATTTGTTGGCATATAGTTTTTCATAATATTCTCTTGAAATTGTTCATATTTCTATGCTTTGTGCTGTTATTTCTCCTCTTTCATTAATGATTTTGTTTATTTGGGTTTGTTCTCTGTCTCTCAATGAATCTGGTTACAGGTGTACCAATTTTGTTGATCTTCTCAAAGAACCAGCTCCTGGTTTCATTGAACTGTTCTGTTGTGCTTTTTTAGTTTCTATATCATTTATTTCTGTTCCAATATTTATTATTTCCTTCCTCCTGCTGGGCTTGGGTTTTTTTTTCTAGCTCCTTTATGCATAAGGTTAGGGTTTTTTGAGATTTTTTCTTGTTTCTTGAGGTAGGTCTGTATTGCTAGAGATTCCACCCTAGAACCACTTTTCCTGTATCCCAAATGTTTTAAACTATTGTGTTTTCATTTTCATTTGTTTCCATGTAATTATTTTATTTATTCCTTGATTTTGTGATTGATCCATTCATTGTTTAGTAGCATGTTATTTAACCTCCATGTGTTTGTGGTTCTTCCAGATTTTTTATTGTGGTTGATTTCTAGTTTCATAGCATTGTGGTCAGAAAACATGCGTGGTATGACTTTGGTCTTTTTGAATTTGTTGAGACTCGTTTTGTGGATAAGTGATCCACAGATCACAATATGTGATCTATTCTGGAGAATGTTCCATGTGCACTTAAAAATAATGTGTATTCTTTTGTTTTAGAATGGAATGTTCAGAATATGTCTGTGAAATCAATCTGGTCCAGTGTGTTATTCGAAGTCACTGTGCTTCCTCAATTTCTATTTGGATGATCTGTCCAATGATGTAAATCAGATTGTAATATGCCTCTACTATTATTGTATTACTATCGATTACTTCCTTTATGTTTGTTATTAGCTGTTTTATGTATTTGGATGCTCTCATGTTGGGTACATAAATATTTTTTTTTATTCTTTGTCCCAGGGGTACAGGTCTGTGAATCATCAGGCTTACATCTTTCACAGCATTCACCAAAACACAAACCCTCCCCAGTGTCCATAACCCATCCGCCCTATCCCTACCCTCCCACCCCCCAGTAACCCTCAGTTTGTTTTGTGAGATTAGGAGTCTCTTATGGTTTGTCTCCTTCCCCATCCCATCTTGTTTCATTATTTTTCCCTCCCTTCCCCCCATGACCCCCCAAGTTCCTCATATCAGAGAAATCATATGATAATTGTCTTTCTCTGATTGACTTATTTCGCTCAGCATAATACCCTCATAATTGTTAAAACTTCTTGTTGGATTTTTTCCCTTTATGATTATATAGTGTTCTCCTTTATATCTTGTTATATTACACTATTATTACTGTATTACTATCAATTATTTCCATTATGTTTGTTATTAACCGAACTCCTTTGGCTTTTTTTTTTTAATCTGGTAATATCTTAATTTGTCCTGCATTTTTTAAGGGCAACTTTGCTGGGCATAGAATTCCTGGTTTACTCTTTTTTTTTTCTTTCAGCCCTTTAAAAATGTCCTTCCAATGACTTCTCACAACATGATTTCTGATGTGAAATTAGCTGTTAATCTCATTCAGTAGCCCATATCTATAAGAAGTCACTTCTGTCTTACTGCTTTCAAGATTCTTTTTCTTTTGACAACTTGATTCTAATGTATCTCATTGTGAATATCTTTGGATTTATTCTTCTTAGGGTTTATTCAGGTTCTTGGCAGTGTAAATTCATAACATTCATCAAATTTGTAAAGGTTTCAGCCACTATTCTTTCAATTATTTTCTCTTCTCCCATCTCTCATCTCCCTCAGATTCTCATGTGTGTGTGCATGATGGTATCCCACAGGCCTCTTCAGCTATGTTCATTTTTTTTCTTTCCTTTCTGCTTCTGTTCCTAAACCTGGATAATTTCAAATGTCATATCTTCAAGCTTGCTGGTTCTTTCTTTTGCCTGAAGAACCAATGAGCCAATCTAGCAATTTTTTCATTTTAATTGTATTATTCAGCTCCAGAATTCATATTTGACTCCTTGTTAAAACTTCTGTCTTATTATTGATATTCCCTATTTGGTGAGACATTTGGTTCCCGATATACTTTAGAGTGTGTGTGTGTGTGTGTGTGTGTGTGTGTGTGTGTGTACAGTTTCTCTATCCATTCATCTGTCATTGGACATCTGGACTCTTTCCATATTGTGACTATTGTGGACATTGCTGCTGTAAACATTGAGGTATATGTGCCCCTTCAAATCACTGTATCTTTTGGGTAACTACCTGGTAGTGAAATTTCTGGGTCATAGGGTAGCTCTATTTTTAACTTTTTGACAAACCTCAATACTGCTTTCCAGAGTGTATGCACCAGTCTGCATTCCCATCAGCAATGTAAGAGGGCTCCCCTTTCTCTGCATCCTTGCCAACATCTGTTGTTTCCTGATGTGTTAATTTTAGCCATTCTGACTGGTGTGAGGTTGTATCTCATTATGGCTTTGATTTGTATTCCCTTGATGCTGAGTAATGTTGAACATTTTTTCATGTATCTGTTAACCACTTGTATGTCTTCTTTGGAGAACTGCCTGTTCATGTCTTCTGCCCATTTCTTCACTGGTTTTTGTTGTTGTTGTTGTTGTTGTTGTTGTTGTTGTTGTTGTTGTTGTTTGTTTGTGTTTTGGGAGGTTGTTGAGTTTGAAAAGTTCTTATAGATTTTGGAAACTAGCTGTTTATTGGATAAGACATTTGCAAATATCTTCTCCCAATATGGAGGTTGCCTTTTAGTTTTGTTGACTGCTCTGCGAAAGCTTTTTATCTTGATGAAATCCCTATAGTTCATTTTGCTTTTATTCCTCTGGCCTTTGGAGACCTGTCTGGCAAGAACTTGCTGTGGCCTAGGTCAAAGAGATTGCTGTCTGTGTTTTCCTTTAGGATTTTGATGGATTCCTGTCTCACATTTAGGTCTTTCACCCATTTTGTGTTTGTTTTTCTGTCTGGTATAAGAAATTGGTCTATTTTCATTCTTCTTCATGTGGCTGTCCAATTTTCCCATCATCATTTGTGGAAGAGACTGTCTTTTTTCCATTGGATATTCTTTCCTGCTTTGTTGAAGATTCATTGACCATAGAGTTGAGGGTCCATTTCTGGGTTCTCTATTCTGTTTCATTGATCTATGTGTCTGTTTTTGTGCCAGTACCATACTGTCTTGATGATTACAGCTTTGTAAGATAGCTTGAAGTCCCACATTGTGATGCCACCAGGTTTGGTTTTCTTTTTCAACATTACTTTGGTTATTTGGAGTCTTTCGTGGCTCCATACAAATTGGAGGATAGTTTGCTCCAATTCTGTGATAAATGTTGATGGTGTTTTTATACAGATTGCATTGAATCTGTAGATTGCTTTGGAGAGCATAGACATTTTAACAATATTTGTTCTTCCAATCCATGAGCATAGAATATTTTTCCATTTCTTTGTGTCTTCCTCAATTTCTTTCATAAGTGTTCTATACTTTTCAGAGTACAAATCTTTTACCTCTTTGGTTAGATTTAATCCTAAGTATCTTATGGTTCTTGGTGCAACTGTAAATGGGGTTGATTCCTTGATTTCTCTTTCTTCTGCCCCATTGTTAGTGTATAGAAATGTAACTGACTTCTGTGCTTGATTTTATATCCTGCAACTTTGCTGAATTCCTGTATGAGTTCTAGCAATTTTAGAGTTGAGTCTTTTGGGTTTTCTACATAGAGTGTCATGTCATCTGTGAAGACTGAAAGTTTGGTTTCTTCCTTCCCTTTTTGATGTTTTTTATTTCTTTTTGCTGTCTGGTTGCTGAGGCTAGGACTTCTAGTACTATGCTGAAAACAGTAGTGAGAGAGGACATCCCTGTCATGTTCTTGACCTTAGGGGAAAAGCTTTAATTTTTTTCCCACTGAGTATGATATTCACTGTGGGTTTTTCATATATGGCTTTTATGATATTGAGGCATGTTCCCACCATCTCTACATGGTGAAAAGTTTTTATCAAGAAAGGATGGTGTATTTTGTCAAATGCTTTTTCTGCATCAGTTGACAGGGAGAGAAAGAGCACAAGTAGACAGAGCAGTAGGCAGAGGGAGAGGAAGAAGCAGGCTTCTCACTGAGCAGACAGCCCTGTGTGAGGCAAGGACCCTGGGATCATAACCTGAGCAGAAGGCAGATGCTTAACTGACTGAACCACCTAGGTGCCCCATTTTGCATCAATTGAGAGGATTATATGGTTCTTGTCCTTTCTTTTATTAATACGATGTATCACGTTGATTGATTTGGGGATGTTGAACCACCCTTGCAATCCAGGCATAAATCCCACTTGGTCATAGTGAATAATCCATTTAATGTACTGTTGAATCATAGCAGCTAGAAAGATTCATGTGACATTAAGGGTTTCTTAGGCTTGAGGTGCTTGATATAGATGGTCTTCCAGAAGTCATGGCATTGTACGGGTGACCTCTATGAATTGAGTTTGTATTAATAAATAGTAAATATCTAGATTTGTCCCTGTTACACTAAAGATTGTGATGAGACCACATATAATAGGTAAAAGGATAGTTTAGTTCTTTTTTGTGTGGGAAAGCTAGATGAAAGAAGTGGATTTTCCAGTTGGATGTAGGGAGACCTGAGCACTAAATATGCATATAACAAAGGTCAATTTGTATAGGGTAGCAGGGGAGGAATGGAGGAGTAGAGTATGTGGCCCTGCTGCATGAGAGTGGTACCACAGGAGAATAAGTCACCCAAGGGGGCTTGGAAAGTAAAGTTTCTGGTGGAAAAATTTAAATCAGTTCAGATATGTGAGGTCCAAATAGTGTTAATGGAGGGACAAGGCTGTATATAATATTGATTGGTGGTGGGAGGCAGGAAGGGTGTTAGCTCCATGAAAGGAATGGTAATGAGGTAAGGAGAATGCTGGGAAGAGATGCAGGGATCAGAGTGGGAGAGGATTATGAGCAGTCAAACATCTCCAAGAGGACAGGAATTAGTTGCATAAGTAGTTGTCCGGGCTGGAGCACTAGGTAGCAGACCCAGCATTGCTAGAAGTTTACCTCTTAGGTGACATGCTATTATATAGATATCGTCCAGTAGATCTAAAAACACAGAAAGTGGAGATGATAACTGGGGAATAGTGGACAGTCAGTGAAGTGCAGGTTGTTGGACAGGGGAAAGTCATAGTTGCGGCAGTTGTGGTGGTCACAATGGGAAGTGATATGGGGGCCGTTATAAGGATGGTTTCATGGCTAAGGCCCAATTGTCAGGCATAGTAGGGGGTAGAATCTTAGGCTTTTGTGAATGGTACATTTCCCCTCATGGGTCCAAGAGGAGAAATTAAATGGTGTGGCATCACTTGGAGTAAATCAGCTAACTGATAGGCTGCTAACTTGCACCAAGAGGGCATGCATGAAGATGGAAAAGAGTGGGCCAAGAACAAATCTAAATAATCTATCTAGAATTCCTTGATGCATCAGGAATCTGTAATGGATACTGCCAAAAAGCTTTAGTTCCCTGCAAGTTGTCTTTATATTGTGTAAGAGAGGATATGAAATCACAGAGATGTAGATAAACAAAATGGATGGGATCTTCAGTTAAGCAGTCGACAATAATCATGGTGGCACTGGCATCAGGTAGGTAGGGAACAGAGGCCTGAATACATAGAAATTGGGGGATAAGGTAGAAGGACAGAGAAAAGAGGGAAGCTGGGAAAACTGTAGGGCATCCAGATTGGCATACAAGTGAGGTGGAAGAGCCAAGGGTTGAGTTTGGGAACAGAGAAGAGGTTAGATCTTTATTTGGTGGGTTTGGGCATGGGATTCTAGGGGCAAGACATCTTAGGGTATCAGTGTTAAGGATTGACCTGTCAAGTTGTGCTGAGATCATTATTTGAGATATGTTTATCTATTAGGTAAATGTCACCAATAGCCAAACTGTGGAAGGAGCCAAGATGCCCTTCAACAGACAAATGGATAAAGAAGATGTAGTCCATATATACAATGGACTATTACTCAGCCATCAGAAAGGATGAATACCCAGCTTTTGCATCAACATGGATGGGATTGGAGGACATTATGCTAAGTGAAATAAGTGAAACAGAGAAAGTCAATTATCATATGGTTTCACTTATTTGTGGAACATAAGGAATATCATGGAGAAGGAAGGGAAAAATGAAGGGGGGAAATCAGAGGGGGAGATGAATCATGAGAGACTATCGACTCTGGGAATCAAACTGAGGGTTTTAGAGGGGAGGGGTGGGGGGATGGGTGATCCTGATAGTGGGTATTAAGGAGGACGCATATTGCCTGATTTACGCAAACAGTGAATCATGGAACACTACATCAAAAACTAAGGATGTACTGCATGGTGACTAACATAACACAATAATAAATAAAGTGTTGGGCTGCTGGGCTAAGGTTGTTACTTTTGAAGTGACAGTATTTTTCTACGTCATTGTCTGTTATCGGTTTGTGGATGATAACTGCAAGGACTGTGCTGTGGTAGGGGCTGGGAACTCCTCACATGAATCCGGAGCTAGCTTCAAGACCTTGAGGCAAAGTTCCACATTTGAAAAATTGTTACAAGATCGGATGGGGAAGGAGACAAACCATAAGAGACTCCTAATCTCACAAAACAAACTGAGGGTTACTGGGGGGTGGGAGGGTAGGGATAGGGTGGATGGGTTATGGACATTGGGGAGGGTTTGTGCTTTGGTGAATGCTGTGAAAGATGTAACCCTGATGATTCACAGACCTGTACCCCTGGGGCAAAGAATAAAAAAATAAGTAAATACATAAATAAAAATGAAAAATTGTTACAAAAGTGGCTGAGTATTTGCCTTTTGCTCCCCTCCAGGAGTTATGGAGTAATTTTTTTTTATGGAGAAACTGTGAACTACTCGAACACTCCAAACAAGTAGGATAAAAAGAGCCCAAGTATTTTGGCTTTGAGTTGAAGTGGTAGAATCCCAGATCCAAGCTCATATTTGAGGATCTTTGGCATATAGTCTCTGGTGTGCTAGGGGTACCTGTTTATTATTATGGGAGTCACATGCATTGTCATCTTGGATCCTATAGTGGCTCCTCATTTGATATCACTGTAATGAGGTGGATCCAGAGGTGGCATCCTATTTAATAATGCTGACTCTGAGAACTAATTTAAAACCTTTTTTTCTTCAGTGGAAGATCCATACAGTTGTCGGTATAGTATCAGGTGTGAAGACCTGTACTTCCTGCAAAAAATACTTTAGTTAACCAAACTTTAACGCCATGACACTGGGAGAAGGACAGCAGACTTTGGCAGAAAGCTTTCTTGTGGCGTATAGAATAAATATTGAGGGTAGGGACAGATTTTTGATTTTCAGTGAACCTCATTCTATTATTTTCCCTTCACTGGACCTCTTTCTATTATTTGCTAGATACCAATCTAGCATGATTTATGCTAGGATAGAAATGTGATGGTAGAATGGGGAGAAGTCATTAAGTTGAAGGTGATGTTACATTTGGGTATTGTACATCTAGACCTATAAGTGATCAATGCCTGTTTGTGGCTAGAAACGGGATGATGAAAGGTTAAGGAACAAAATACCAAGCTCAAAAAGAGATCTAGTATGTAGAAATATTTAATAAAAACCTAACCCCAAACTTCTTGCCAATTCCATGATGATTGACCAGAGTTCTGAATTTTCCATCAGTGCTTTTCTCATCTGTGAAATAGAAATGGATGTACACACCATAAAAATGTAGTGACAAGTTAAAGAAAAATGCACATAAATTAAGCAGTGTTGTTCCTGGCATTTAACAAATTATCAGTATATGTTAAATGAATACATTATTACTCATGTTCCTCCCAGCCAACCAAAAGAGAATAAAGATTAGTGGTTGGAAACTGAGGAATTTTAATGCATTTTGTCTAATCCAGTACCCTCTCTCTAGCACTGTTATATGAACAAACCCATGTAGATCCTTGGCTGGGAAATGGGTGGTCTGGGAAGTTCCTTAATGGCTTAAGTAAAACTGGTCAGCTCTATTTGTAGGTGGTTGACATTCTGGCATCCACTGCTTCAGTCTGCATCCAGGCCACCGTCCTAGGGTTCCTAAATCCCTGCACACTGTAGTTTCTTTGCTCTGACTACAGGCTTTTGACATTGACCAGCCCTATCAGCACCATGTGATAATGTAGTCACTCTGTAAATGTGAAATTCTATTATTTGCATTCATAATAATAATTCAAGAGGAAAAATGTTATCACTGAATATGACTATTAACTACGTTTTCTCTATACATTTTCACAATCTATATTTAAATAGATTGCAACATATATTGTTTTTAGTCATAGTTCAGTGCCATCTGGTGAAGAAATCCAAAATTGCAGCCTGGATAACACATAGCAGGTAGCAGGGAGTTGAGGGGACATGAGGGGATTTTATATGGTATAAAATAATCAGGCAGAGCACTCAAACACCAAATCATATGACAAAAAGTATCATTTAGCCCCTTTCTCAGCTAAGAAAGTTACAGGGGGGTGTGAAAGAGAGAGAAAATGAGAGAGGTCAGAAGTGTTCAGGAGCTGGAGACATACTAAGAAAATATATGGCATTGTATATTATATTATTGAAAAAAATATATGTACGGTATATAAACACCATAAATATACTATGATATATGATTGAAGAAAAAAATGCAGTTCTTTTGTAAAAGGTGCTTATAACCTCACTTTTTTGTCAATGATATATATTTAACATCTTTGAATGTAAAAGGAAATACATTTACACCAAATCATTTTTCCATTTTAATTAAAAACCCCATTTGTCTTTTTTTAAGAATTTATTTATTTATTTGAGAGAGAAAGTACTCAGGAGGAGGGACAGAGAGGGAGGGAAAGGGACGAGTAGACTTTGCACTGAGCTGGAGCCTGACTTAGGGCTCAGTCCCATGACCCTGAGATCATGACGTGAGCCGAACGCAAGAGTCAGACAGTCAACCAAATGAGACACCCAGGTGCCCCTAAAAAAACCATTTATCTTATGTTTTAAAATTTGTTTCTGTTTCTTCTCCTGCAGACCAAATTAACAAATTTAGGGCACAAAATATATATTTAGGGCAGAAATATTTCTCTGTACAAGAGGAAATTTTTATATTTCTGTCTGTCACTTTGCCATATCACAAGATAAATCAATACCAATATTTAGATGTATAGTCTCCAGATTAGTGTGTGTGTGTGTGTGTGTGTGTGTGTGTGTGTGTGTGTGTGTCCATCCCAGGAAGTGTAAGTTACCTCCTGTGAATCAGGGATTGCCCATCTTCAAAATGGGAGCAAAGAAAACTTCCTTATATGATCTCTGGGAGGAGAAAATGAGAAAACCTAAGAAGGTTTGTCACATTGGACACTGCCTTCTCCCTCAACATAAAAAATTTACTTTGATATTTACCATTCCAGTTGTCTATTGTTGTGTAACAAGCCATCATAGAATTTAGTGGCAACAAACAATTGTTCTTACCAATACTGTGGGTCAGGAATTTGAACAGGGAAGAGCAGAGACAGGTTTTCTTTGTTCCTTAATCTCTAAGGCTTCAGCTGGAAAAAAAACAGAGGCTCAGGGTGACTTCGTGGCTAGGGCTGTTATCATATGAAGTTATCTAATTGATGCTAGTTGTGGGCTGGCGCTTCAGCAGAAACTGCTAACTGGACATCTGCATATGATATCTCCATTGTCCTGGGCTTCCTCACGACATGGGGATTAGGTTCCAAGAGCAAGTAACCCAAAAGAAAGGAAATACAAGCTGCAGTTTCTCAATCTTGTGCCCAGAAACTGCCAAAGTGTCGCTTTGACATATTCTAATGGCTAAAGGTAGATCATAAGCATGCCCAGGTTCAAGGAGAAGGACCATATACCCTCCCACTTTTTTTTAAGATTTTTGATTTATTGACAGAGAGACAGAGATCACAAGTAGGCAGAGAGAGAGGAGGAAGCAGGCTCCCTGCTGAGCAGAGGGCCCGATGCGGGGCTTGATCCCAGGACCCTGAGATCATGACCTGAGCCGAGAGCAGAGGCTTAACCCACTGAGCCACCCAGGCGCCCCATATACCCTACCTCTTGATGGAAGTGTCAAAAATTTGTGGACATGGTTTAAAATCACCATGCTTCCTTTTGGTTCCTTTTATTCTACTGACTTTTCAATAAGCCATATTATTTTTAAATTGTTGTTGTTGTTTATCTTTAAGTGCCCACTGGGGTTTTCAAGGATTGAAGAAAGTTTACATGGTCCTTGTACTCTGAAAAACCCAGGGAATTCTGCATGTCTTCTGTGTGCCAGGCACTGTCCTTGCTCCTTGATATAAATTACCCTAGTTATCCTCTACAACACACCTGCAATGTAGAGTATTAGCAACTGCATTCACTAAATGAGGTCTTGGGTAACAGAGTCACTGAATGAAAAGATTGATATTGTAACCCAGGTCCTAATGATGTTATATTCAATGTTATTGCCTTTAACATTGGAGTTGTTTTTGAAAAGAACCCCTGAAGTAAGATCAATAAAAATATGAGAATTGACTCCATAAGGTGTATGTCCTATAAGATTAAATGTCTAATATGCCAATATATTAACAGAGAACGAGCTATGGAGACACGGTGTTTTATAAATTATATGGCTTCCACAAATGAGAAATATAGTTCAAATATGTTTTGAAAAAACAGTTGGGAAAAAAAGGTTGAGTGTATTGGCTATGTTTTTATGATCCTGGTGCCCTGAGGCGGGTCACACATTGGTTGTCTTGGGATCAATGTCTTGATCAATGACAACTTCATTGCATAGGTGTATGACCTCATGGGAATGGAGCCCTATATGGAAAAGCAGTCCTGGTTCACATTTTAAATTCTAGTGTTGGTAAGGAAGGACAGAAATGTATCTCATCAATTCACTGTTACTGGAATGGAGAAACAGGACTCAGCTGAGAGAAGGAAGACACCATATGTAATCTAGGAGGGAAGCTGGCAGCTCTTAAGACAAGGGACACAAGTTGTTCATTGGGAATTGTGTGGACTCTCATTGGATGCAATGCTAAAGTGGATTCCATTTTTGTAGCAAAATGATAAATAATAACTTTAAGTCAGGGTGCTTTAAAGAACTTTCACATCTTTTTCATAAAGCTGGGACTTCCTACCCAGAGTTACCGAACTCAAGGCCTCTGATCTTGCTAATAATTGACCTCCTTCTGCCTGTTGATGCCCCCATGCTTTAATATCATGAGCCAGAGGGCAATTCATTAAAATAATTCATTTAATTTTCACATTCTTCTGCATTTTCCTGGATGTTTGAGAAGCATGGCAGGTGAAATTCAAGCTGATAGGTGAGGTAAAGAAGAGAGGTGAAGGGATTTATGCAAGGTTCTTATAGAATTACTGGGTTAAGTCTGATACCAGGGCCCAGAGAGATCTCCTGAATTTACTTCAGTGGCCTCTCCAGTAGCCAAACTACTGGCTTTATTCCTTACTCTTTTTTTTCCTTAATAAGTGGTATCTCATCTTTCAAGGAATCTCTTTCTCTATATCTATCTATCTATCTATCTATCTATCTATCTATCTATCTATCTATATCTCTCTCCCTCTCCCTCTCTCCCTGTATGTGTGTGTGGAGAGAGAGACAGACAGATGGACAGACTTATCACATTGTTTTCAAGATTTAGTGATTATAGGATGAAGAAGAAAATAATAATTTTATCATTTTCCTTTTTGCTCATGTATTTTCTTAACCCCTGATTTTATTGTATGGTATGATTTAAGAGAAAATTTCCTAATGAGCCCCCAAATAAAAAGATGGTACAGAGGACAGAGCATAATAGTGGTACTGCTAGACAGAGAAATAAATTCAGGATACCAATCCTATTGGGCCCATGCATAACTTACATCCTTTCTATTAATGGTTACTCCCTTCAAGTGACCATTTTGCTGGCACTATAATAATGGGAACTGATTGAGGTCAATTGGCTAGATTATTCTGTCTACTTGATTGTTTAGTACCTTTTCCCATGCTCCCTAGTGGATGTTAACATGCAAAACAAAGGTGTTCACTTTTGCCTTCTCCCAAGAGTCTATCCACATCCCTCCTCGCAGACATTATTGTACTAGATTTTCTCATATCTCACCTTCCAGGATCCTGAACAACCTGACAAGTCATTTCCCACTGCCTATGAATTCATATATATCCTCACCGTGGGCCAGTTTTCTTTGAACTAAGGTGAATGACCAGATGCTAAGTACATTGGGAAGCTTTACCCTTAAAATGGGTGTCTTTCAGACATGGACAGACATTTCTCCAAACAAGACATACAGGTGCCCAACAGACACATAAAAAGATGCTCACCATCTCTTATCATCAGGGGAATGCAAATCCAAACTACAATGAGATATTATCTTACACCTGTTGGAATGGCTGAAATTAACAACGGAAGAAGCAACAGGTGTTGGTGAGATTGTGGAGAAAAAGGAACACTTGTGCACTGTTGGTGGAAATATGAATAGGGGCAGACACTCTGGAAAACAGTATGGAGGTTCCTCAAAAAGTTAAAAATAGAACTACCTTATGATCTAGCAATTGCACTACTGGGTAGTTACCCAAAGAGTACAAGAACACTAATCCAAAGGGACATGTGCACCCTAATGTTTATAGCAACCTTACTTACAATAGCCAAGATATAGAAACAGCCCAAGTGTCCATTGACTGATGAATGGATAAAGATGTGGTTTATATATACAATGGAATATTATTCAGCCATAAAAAGAAGGAAATCTTGCCATTTACAACATGGATGGAGCTAGAGAGCATAATGCTAAGTGAAATAAGTCAGAGAAAGACAAATACCATATTATTGCACTCATATGTGGAATTTAGGACACAAAACAAACAAGAAAAGGGAAAAAATGAGAGAGAGAGAGAGAGACAGACAGACAGACAGACAGACAAACCAAGAAACATACTCTTAATTATAGATAAAAATCTGATAGTTACCAAACAAAAGGAGAGAGGGGGGTGGGTTAAGTAGGTGACGGGGATTAAGGAGTGTACCAGTCCAGATGAGCACTGGGTGTTGTATGGAATTGTTGAATCACTATATTGTACACCCAAAACTAATATAACACTGTATGTGAACTAACAAATTAAAATAAAACTTAAAAAAATCCTCCGACTCTTTGATGAGACTAGACTGAAAGAAGACAAGTGTAAAGCTCGGGAAATTATAAAGCTATCAGAATAATATAGACAAAAGACTTAGTTCTCTCATGTCAGCATGGTAGCATTAGAGGCCATGATAAAAGAATGAATTCTGAGCAACTTGACAAGTCTCAATTCATTTAAACAGATTTGAATCATACCAAGAGCATTCTCTGACCACAATGTAATTAAATTAGAAATCAGTAATAAAAAGATATCTGAAAACTCTCTAAATATTTGGAAACTCAGTAACAAATTTAAAAATAACCCATAGATTGAAGAAGAAATTTAAAAACTGAAACTATAAAGCTTTTAGAACGGAATTAAAATAAAAACAAAACATACCAAACATGTGGCATGCTGCTAAAGCTAAAGTGGGGTGGGGAGAAAGGAAGGAAAACAGAAACAAACTCATAAATACAGACAAGAAACTGGTGGTAGTTGGAGGCGAAAGGAATAGAAGGATGGGAAAACTAGAGGAATAGGATTAAGAGGCAACAACTTCCTAAAATAAATAAGCTAAAATAAATAAGCATCAAGGATGAAAATTATAGCACAGGGAATATAGTTAATGATATTATAATATTGTTTATCATGATAGATGTTAACTACATTTACCATGGTGAATACTGAGTAATGAACTGTCCAATTACTAATCTTGTACACCTAAATCTAACACTGTATGTCAACTATAATTCAATAATAAAACTTTAAAAATATATAGCAATAGGTGCTTATGTTAAAGAAAAAGAATGACCTCAGGGGATGGGTGAATAAGTGGAGATTATGAAAAAAAATTGATATCTTTCAGGGCTGTCTCTGAATGAGACTTATTGCAGCAGCATTCCATTTTCTTTTTTTATTTTACTTTTTTCAATGATCCAAGATTCATTGTTTATGCACCACACCCAGTGCTCCATACAATATGTACCTTCCTTAATACCCACCACCAAGAACTCCTTAAGCTCAACATCCAAAAAACAGATAATCATGTCAAAAAATGGGCAGAAGACATGAGCAGACACTTCTCCAAAGAAGACATACGAATGGCTAACAGACATATGAAAAAATGTTCAGCATTCCATTTTCAACTTGCACCCACATACAGGGCCAACCCATCCATGAATCAGGCTCAGGCCATTTCTTTCTCAATCCCCTGCTCTTAGCAATCTATCATGGCCATAAATGTGAGTTGAGACCTGAGGCTGTGATGTAAAAGTTTCTTTTCCTTTTTTAAGGATTTTATTTATATATTTTTCAGAGAGAGGGAGACAGGAAGGGAGAGAGAAAGAGCATGCAAGTGCACAAGCAGGAGGAGCTGCAGGCAGAGAGAGTAGCAGGTTCTCCACTGAGCAGGGAGCCCAATGTGGGACTCCATCCCAGGACCCCGGGATCATGACCTGACACTTAAACAACTGAGCCACCCAGGCATCCCTGAAAGTTTTGATAATTGAGGGCCTGGGCTCCCCACTCCAGTAGTTTAATTGTATTTTCGGGACATGCCTGTGCCAAAATTCAGCCATGTTGTATCTTATTTATTCTTTCGTTTGTTTGTTTGTTTGTTTATAGTATGTTCTTCTAATTTACAATAAACTGTTGCTGGGTCCAAACGAACTCATGATTTTGTGGATCTGACAGTATCCCGCTCATGATGGGACACTCTGGCTATATGTTCCCTTGGTGTTGCAGGATCAGGTGCTCTGTCTCTATCAAGGCCCAATAACATGCACGGGTTCTTTTTTGAATGGTGCCTAATTCTTCATTGTAAATTGTATGGCCTTCACCCAGAACATCAGAGAGTATGTTGTAAATCTCCTATTGATGCTTGCTATTAATTCTATCTGTAATCTATTCTTCTACATGTACCTCTGATACCATAAGATTGGTTTCGTCATATGGCCCAAGCAGAGGGTGGCTTATACCCCAACTGGACCTGTTGCAGGGCATTTTCCTACTAGACCTGTAAAAATTTCACTGATATGAATTTTATCTCACACACTCAGGACCATATGTGTTTTACTAAAGACTCAAAGGTATCTTTGAGTTCTTTCTCATCTGATCTAATTAACATGATGTCATCTATAGAGAAAACCAAAAGGACGTTCTGCAGAAGGTCCACATGTTCCACATCTCTTGAGACTACATTATAACAGAATTTTAGTATTAACATATCCCTGGGACAAAGCCACAAATTAATATGTTGTTTAAATCATGTGAATATAAACTGCATCTGGACATTCTTCATGGTAAGGATGGCAAAGAACATATTTGTTAGATTAGAGGCCACATAGCATGTACTTGAAGCCATGTTAATCTGCTCTAGCAAAGATATCACATTCAACACAGCAGATGCAACTGGAGCTAATACTTGTTTGAGTTTATGATAGTTTACTCTCTTCTTTCATAATTCCTCTGGTCCAGATTGATGAATTACATGGGGAAATGATGGGAATCATTATTTAAGTCCTGTATCCTATAAGTCTTTAAGAGTAGCAACAAATTTCTGCCACTTCCCAAAGGATTTTGCATTCTTTCTTTTTTTTTTAGTGTCTTGACTGAAGTGTAGAGCTTTATTGGTTTCCACTTGGATTTCCCCAGAATGATAACTTTTTCCTCACAGGCTAAGAAACCAGTGTGGAAGTTCTGCAGCCCATCATGTGTATCTATTCTAATTATATTATTTGTGGATCAGGGAGATGACAAACAGATTATTTCATGGACTCATTAAAACAACAATGAGCCAGACATGGTCTGACTCATTAGAATCACAGTGAGTTAGCCTGGGTTAATTCATATGCTCCCTCTCCAAGAGAAGACCACGAATATGCTCCAGGTCTTCAGACATCAATGTCAACTAGAGTTATATATCCAAAAGCTAAAAATGCCCTCAGTATACAATTAGCCAAGGATATGGCCATAGGTCCCTTTGGAAGAAGACTAAGAACCATTAATATATACATTAATATATAAACTTGCTATGCAATTGCAACATCCTTCTTTCTGTGAACCTGATATCTATGTTGTCTCTTTAGGATAACAAGACAGTATACTCTGGAAAGTAGGTCTGTTGGATTAAGTGCTAAAGTGAAAGTCAGCAAGCATATGTCCCATAATCTGACCCATCAGTCTTTGTAGCATATGAGGTAGAGCACATCCTCTCTTACCATGTTCAGTGCCCAATAAATGCCAACTCTTATTTAATAATGAACTAAAGGTCCTGTGGTGCTTTTGAGTAATTTTGGAATATAAGGCACTACAGAAATATTCAAACCCTCATGCAAACATTCTAGAATGGAGTTTTTTATTTTATTTTTTACAGAAATGTTATTTCTTTTAATTTTAATGCCAGTATAGTTATCATACAGTATACTAGTTTCAGGTGTACAATACAATGATTCAACAATTCCATACATGACCCAGTACTCATCACAACAAGTGCACTCCTTAATCCCCATCACCTGTTTCACCCATCCCTCCATGCACTTCCCCTCTGGTAAAAATCAGTTTATTCTCTATAGTCAAGAGTACATTTCTTGGTTTGTCTTTCTCTTTTTTATCCTTTGCTCACTTGTTTTCTGTCATAAATTCCACACATGAGCAAAATTATGTGGTATTTGTCTTTCTCTGACTGACTTATTTCACTTAGCATTACATTCTCTAGTTCCACATATGTTGTTGCAAATGGCTAAATTTCATTCTTTTTATGGCTGAAAATTTTTCCACTATATAGATATAGATGATATGTAGATATTGATATAGATATATAGATATAGATATCTATCACCTTCTCTTTATCCATTCATCTATCAATAGACACATGGGCTTTTTCCATAATTTGGGTATTATACATAATGCTACTATAAACATCGGGATTCATATATCCCCTTGAATTACTATTTTTGTATTCTTCTAGTAAATATCTACTAGTGCAATTGCTGGATCATAGGGTAGTTCTATTTTTAAATTTTGAGGAACCCCCATACTGTTTTCCACAGTGACTGTACCAGCTTGCATTCCCACCAACAGTGAATGAGGCTTTCTTTTCCTCCATATTCCTGACAACAATTATTGTTTCTTATATTTTTTATTTTATCCATTCTCAGGTGTAAGGTGGTATCTCATTGGAGTTTTGGTTTGCATTTCCCTGATGCTGAAGGATATTGGAGCACCTTTAATGTGTCTGTTAAACATCTGGATGTCTCCTTTCGAGAAATGTCCATTCAAGTCTTCTGCCCATTTTTAACTGGATTATTCTGTTTTTTACGGTGTTGAGTTGTATATGCTTTTTATATATTTTGAATATTAACCCTTTATTGGATATGTAATTTACAAATATCTTCACCCATTCTGTAGGTTGCCTTTTAGTTTTGTTGATTGTTTCCTTTGCTCTGCAGAAGCTTTTTATTTTGATGTGGTCCCAACAGGGTGAATCACCCTTGCATAGTGAGATTAAATACTGCTTGAACACGGTAATGCTTTTTTAAATGTAATGTTTCATTCAGTTTGCTAGTATTCTGTTAAGAATTTTTGCGTTTCTTATGGTTTGTCTCCTTCCCTACCATAAGAGACTCTAAATCTCATGACACAAACTGAGGGTTACTGGGGAGTCGGAGGGTAGGGATAGGGTGGATGGGTGATGGACATTGGGGAGGGTTTGTGCTATGGTGAATGCTGTGAAAGGTGTAAGCCTGATGATTCACAGACCTGTACCCCCGGGGCAAATAATAAAAAAAAAGAATTTTTGCATCTATGTTCATCAGAGATACTGGCCTATAGTTCTCTTTTCTTGTGGCATCTTTATCTGCTTTTGGTATCAGGTTAATTAATACCAGCTCCATAGAATGAATTTGAAAGTTTTTCTTATTCTTCTATTTTTCGGAATAGTTTAAGATAATTAGCTATTAACTCTCCTTTAAGTGTTTGGTAGAATTCCCCTGTGAAGCCAACTGGTCTTGGGCCTTTGCTTATTGGGACTTTTTTTTTATTATTATTGATTCAATGTCATTGCTGATAATAAACTGTTGAAATTTTCTATTTCTTCCTGCTTCAGTTTTGGTAGGTTTTATGTTTCTAGAAATTTATCCATTTCTTCTAGGTTGTCTAATTTGTTGGCATAGTTTTTCATATTCTCCTGCAATTGTTTGTATTCCTGTGGTGTTGATTACTATTTCTCCTCTTTCATTTGCAATTTTGTTATTTGAGTCCTTTCTCTTATTTTTGATGACTCTGGTTAGAGTTTTATCATTTTTGTTAATCTTTTCAAAGAAACTGTTCCTGGTTTCTTTGATCTGTTCTACTGTTTTTTTAGTTTCTTTATCATTTTTTTCTGTTCTAATCTTTATTATTTCCTTCCTTCTGCTTGTTTTGGGTTTTTGTTCTTTTCCTAGTCCTTTTTGGTGTATGTTTAGGTTATTTATGTGGAATTTTTCTTTCTTCTTGAAGTGGGCCTGTATTGCTATAAACTTCCCTCTTAGAACCATTTTGTCTCCTCCCAAAGGTTTTGGGCTGTTGTGTTTTCATTTTTTTGTTTGTTTTTGTGTAACTTTTGATTTATTCTTTGATTTCTTGGTTGACCCATTCATTGTTTAGTAGCATGTTATTTAACCTCCATGTATGTGCGGCCTTTCCAGATTTTTTCTTGTGGTTGATTTCTAATTTCATAGTATTGTAATCACAAAAGATGCATGGTATGACTCCGTTCTTTTTTAATTTGTTGAGGTTTGTTTTGTGGCCTCATCTGTGAGCTATTCTGGAGAATGTTCCATGTGCACTTGAAAAGAATGTGTATTCTGCTGTTTTAGAATGGAATGTTCTGAATATATCAGTTCAATCCATCTTATCCAGTGTGCTGTATAAAGCCACTGTTTCCTCATTGATTTTCCGTTTGCATGATCTGTCCATTAACATAAGTGGGGTGTTAATGTCCCCTATTATTCTTGTATTACTATTTATTAGTTTCTTTATCTTTGTTATTAATGGTTTATGTATTTGGGTGCTCCAATGTTAGGTGCATAAATATTTACAGTTGTTATATCTTCTTGTTGGATGTCCCTTTAATTACCATATAATGTCCTTCTCTGTGTTTTCTTACAGTCTTTGCTTTAAAGTCTATTTTGGCTGATATAAATATTGCTACTCTGGCTTTATTTTGACATACACTTGCATGATAAATATTTCTCCATCCCCTCACTTTCAATCTGCAGGTGTCTTTAGGACCAAAATGCACCTACTGTAGGCTGCATATAGGTGGGTTTCTTTTTTTAAGATTTATTTATTTGAGAGAGAGAGAATGAGTGAGAGAAGAGGCAGAGGGAGAGAATCTTCAAGCAGACTCCCAGCTGAATGCAGAGCCCAAGAGTCAGACCCTTAACTGACTGAGCCACCTAGGCACCCCTGGGTCTTGTTTTTTTATCCGCTCTGTCACCTTATGCATTTTGATTGGAGCGTTTAGTTTATTTACATTCAAAGTAATTATTGATAGATATGTATTTATTGCCATTTTTTAACTTGTTTTGTAGTTATTTTTTAGTTGTTCTATGATTCTTCTCTTTCTTTTTTAAAAGATTTTATTTATTTATTTGACACAGAGAGAGAGATCAGATCACAAGTAGGCAGAGAGGCAGAGAGAGAGGAGGAAGCAGGCTCCCCACAGAGCACGGAGCCCGATGCGGGCCTCGATCCCAGGACCCTGATATCATGACCTGAGCCGAAGGCAGAGGCTTTAATCCACTGAGCCACCCAGGTGCCCCGCTTCTTCTCTTTCTTCTATGATTTCAGTTTTCTGCAATGATATATTTGCGTTCCTTTTTCTTTATTCTTTGCATATCTATTAATGGTTTTTGTGTTGTGGTTACCATTAAGTTTGTGTATAGCATCTTCTGCATATATCAGTCTATATTAAGTTGATGATTGCTTAACTTCAAATCCATTCTTTACTCCTCTCCCCCCCACATATTTTAGTTATATGGTTTCATTTTCACAACATTTATTTTGTGAATCTCTTGAGTTACTTTTACAGGAATACTTATTTTTACTACTTTTGACTTTCCTACTATTCATACTCTCACTTATGGTCTTTCCTTTCCCCTAAAATTGTCCCCTTTAATATTTCTTGTAGGGGTGGTTTAGTGGTTATGATCTCTATTTGTTGTTTGAGAAATTCTTATCTCCCTTTCTATTCTGGATGAGAGCCTTGATGGATAAAGTACTCTTCGCTGCCCATTTTTTCCTTTCAGCACTTCAAATATACCATTCCACTTCCTTCTTGCCTGCAAAGTTTCTGCTGTAAAATCAGCAGATAGACTTATGGGGTTTTCCTTGTATGAAGCTGTCATCTTTTCTCTTGCTTCTTTTAAAATTCTCTCTTTATCACTAGTTTTACCATTTCATTATTATGTATCTTTGTATGGACCTCCTGGAGTTGGTTTTCTTGGGGGATTTCTGTGCCTCTTGGATCTGGATATCTGCTTCCTTCTCCAGATTAGGTAAATTTTCAGCTATTATTTCTTCAAATAAATTTTCTGACCCCTTTTCTCTCTCTTCTTCTAGGATCCCTAAATGTGAATGTTATTATGCTTAATGGAGTCACTGAATTCCCTAAGTCTATTCTCATTTTGCATAATTTTTATCTCTCATCTGTTCAGCTTGATTACTTTCCATTATTCTGTCCTCCAGGTCTCTAATTCATTCCTCTGCTTCTGCTATTTATTCCATCCAGTGTATTTTTTTATTTCATTTATTGTGCTCTTCCTCTCTAACTGGCTCTTTTTAATCTCTTTCCTAAGGATCTCACTGATGTCCTCCACTTCTTTCTCAAGTCCAGTGAGTATCTTTATATTACTTTAAATTCTCTATCAGGCATGTAACTTATTATATCAATTTCGCTTAGGTCACTCGCTGTGGTTTTGTCCTATTCTTTCATTTGTGACACATTCTTCTGTTTCCTCAGTTTGCCTAACTTTCTGTGTCTATTTCTCTGTGTTAGGAAAGGCAGCTATATCTCTCACTCTTGAAAGAGAAGGAAGGACCTGGACTTCTAACTAGGTGGCACTGGTCCTCCTCCACAGGAAACACATAGCCGTCAGGGAGACGTAGGCCATCTGGGGCCACTCCACAAAGCAAGCACAGGAGGGCAGGTGGGAGTACAGTGCCATAAGCTGTGTGCATCCATCGTCCTCCACTAGGGAATGCACAACTACTGTGGAGAAAAGGACTGTATAATGGAGCCATTTTAGAGAATATCTTTCCTGAAGAAAAGACTTTTGATGAGTGACTTTACTGAAAGAAATTTTAAAAACCTGGATCTAGGGGCACCAGGGTGGCTCAGTCAGTTAAGCATCCAACTCTTGGTTCCAGCTTGAGTCATGATCACAGGGTCATGAGATCAAGGCCCATGTCAGCTTCTGTGCTCAGCAGTGACTCTGCTTGTGATGCTTTTTCTCCCTCTTCCCCAATCCTCCCCCTGCTCTCTTTCTCTCTCAAATAAATAACTTAATTAAATATTTTTTAAAAACTGGATCTGGTTTATTCAGTACACACACACACACACAAACACACACCCATGCAAACATATACCCCAGATATCAAAATAAATTCTCAGACCCTTCTTGTAGCATAAAATCTTGTGTTCTGTAATCATGTTGTTTTTTTAAATGCCCATGTGAAGTAATACTTCTTAGCAATAAAAAATTGGCTATAGTGCCATTTAGTCTCACATTCCTTACATTCAGAAAATAATTATTAGCTGGGTGGTCAAATTAGTTCTAAAACTTAAAAATCTTCTAATGCACATGGTTACTTGTGCAATTACATGTATTTAACTTCATTGTCACTTGAATGCACAGAACAGTCTCTAGCTGAAAGAACAACTCTAGACAAGACCTAAGCTGATGTTTCTTAAAACAAGAGCTGCATGGTGATGTAAAGAGAATGGACACATATAAAGAGAATGCACAACATATAAAAGTCAGAAGTCAGGAAAGCACATGAAACAAGATAGAATGAGGTACTGATCCTGTTGCATGACTCCAAACTCCATTGGGTGATTAAATATCAAATACACAAACATATTCTTCCCTTAACCTATCATAGAAAATAAACTTATATTATGGAAAACACTTCCCTATAGTTCTTAAGCAGTGAGAACTTTCTGGAACTTTCTAGTATTTAGGAACCATTAAAGTGATTTTGGTAGAAGTCTGGATGCTAAATCACATCTAATATGTTCCCTTCAGACTCTCTCTAACAAGAAAGTTGTTTGTTTGTGATGGAGGTGGGGAGCAGAGAACAAGAAAGAGAATATATGAAGATGTATACAGAGATGAATTCATTAGGCATACACAGATATATTTTCTGTAAAAGCTCTGTATAATCTCCTTTTCACATATATATGTTATGTCAATAAATATATTTTTAATGACAACTTCTCATGTCAGTAAAAATATACTTCCATAACATCAATTACCAATCAGATACACCCTATGCTATCATAGTTTTATCTATAACTATTTCTGCTTAATGGAGAGATATATAAATTATTTTATTTTGTCCTCATAACCCTGATTTGCCATATGCTCTCTACTCTTAATATTTTTATATATTCTCCAGATACATTTTATGTATATTTGTATATAACTCAAATGCTACATATTCATATGTAAATATGTTCATTTAAATCTAAGTAACATTAGGGGGACCTGGGCGGCTCAGTTGGTTAAGCATGCAACTCTTCGTTTTTTGGCTCAGGTCATAATCTCAGGGTCGTGAGCTTGAGCCCTGTGTCAGGCTCCAGACTCAGTGGGGAGTCTAGTTCTGTTTCTCTCTCGCTCCCTAGCCCTCCGCCCCTCTCACCACTTGAGCTCTCTCTCTAATAAGTAAATAAATCTTTTTTAAAAATAAATAAAACTAAGTAACATTATATGTACAATTTTATGCATTTCTTATTTGTATATCTCAATCTATTTGCTTTTCTTTAACTTAAGTGTTGTTGAACAACTGTGGATGTTTGCCATTGTTTTTCACCTTTGATTTGGTTGTTAATAAAATTGAACATCACTCTTGTACTTAGATTCATTTTTATGTCAACTATACTACTTATATGCCACTAAATTATGTTTTAATTATTTATTTCATTTTCTGGTGGCTTTAAATGTATAGTTTTTGGTGATATTACATTTTTAATTTCCCCATATTATTCAAAAGTGTATTATATTTCACTGTAAAAATAGTGAAAGGCACACTGGTATACTTTTTTTTTACTGATTTCTCATATATGCAGATATATTCCTTCATTTCTTTTTCTGACCTCCACCTTAAATCTTTTACACATGCCCCCACCTTTCATGATTTGGGGAGTCGGTAGTTAAAGCTTAGTTGAGGCAATACAGTGCCCTCCATATAGCCCAGTGATGTAAACAGATCATTTCAATCACTAAATTAAAAACTCTGGAATAGTTAATTACATCAACAAGGTTCAGTTTACATTCTTTAAATGGAATTAATGAGCCTAATATAACATCACTATTGCGAGAAGGCAAAAATTATGAAAAACATCTAGCCCATGGCAGGCTTCTGTCAATTGTTACTTTCTGCCACATCCCACTTCCTCTCTCCTGTGAAAGAAATTACTTTGGCATTCACTTAGTATCATTACTGTCATAGAGAGCAGTGATAAGTGTAAAAGGAAGAAAGGAAAGTAAGTGCTCATTGTCATAGTGTATGACTGAGATTTGGTGGCATTTTTTGTATTATGACACATAACCAAGTGGAGCTGAGGAATGCAAAGAAAATTAACTAACTACTTTCTTTTATTTCATGCATTATCCTCCCCTCCCTTTTTACTGTCTGATTGAACAGCAGGCACATAATTTTCTATGGAGCTTTAGAGGACAGAATTAATTCCATAATTTAATAAATATTTGTTGGTGCCTGCTGGGGGGGAGTGCAAACTGGTGCAGACACTGTGGAAAACAGTATGAAGTTTCCCCAGAAAGTTAAAAATAGATCTGCCTTATGATCCAGCAACTGCACTACTGGGTATTTACCCAAAGAATACAAGACTACTAATTTAAAGGGATACATGTGCCCCTATATTTATAGCAGCATTAGTTACAATAACCAAATATGGAAGGACCTCCAAGTTTCCCTTGACGGAATGGATAGAGAATATGCAATATATATACAATGGAATAGTATTTGACCATAACAAATAATGAAATCTTGCCATTTGCAATGACATGAATAGAGCTAGAGTATAATGCTAAGCAAAATAAGTCCTTCAGAGAAAAACAAATACCATATGAATTCACTCATATGTGGAATTTAAGATACAAAACAAAATAAGCAAAGGAAAAAATAAGAGAGAAAGAGAGAGGAAAATCAAGAAAAAGACTCTTAACTATGGAGAAGAAACTGAGAGTTACCAAAGGGGAAGTGGGGGGGAGATGGATTAAATAGGTGATGGGGATTAAGGGGTACACTTGTTGTGATGAACACAGGAGGTGTTGAATCACTATATTGCACACCTAAAACTAATATAACACTATATGATAACTAACTAGAATAATAATAAAAACCTAATAAATATTTATTGAATGCTGTAGTGCAAAGACAGGAAATTATAACTACCACACAGAGGTCAGGGGGCTGCAGAAAACTATTGTTAATCTTACATGTCCTCCAGAGCCTTATATGTCCTCCAGAGCCACAAAGACTTGTGGAAGAATGCTAAAGCCACCACAAAAATTCATGTTTTATATCTTTTGGAGTCCACATAAAGACTGGCTTTTATCCCCATTCCATTTCAAAATGTCATACAAATGTATATCATCGTTAAGACCTAAACCATATTCAGAATCCTGCTGGCCAAGAAATCTGAGAAATGTAATTCATAGGCTTCTGCAACACACGGGAGTGTATAGAAAGGGGTGGAAAGGCTTCCCAGTCTTAGCTGACAATATCTGAAAAAGTCCTCTGAGTTTTATTCCTCTAACATTTCTGATGATTTTTTAACATACCAGATTTCCTATATTAAATCTTCTGTTTATAACATTATATTATACATTTACCATATAAACATTATATTAAATGTTTAAAATACCTATGCAGTTTCTCTTTTGCTGACTAAATCCTGAGTGATGTACACTCCCCAAAGATTTTGACTGAATAGTTTTTATGCAAGTGGATGGTGATTCATATTTTGAGAAGCAATGTTTCTGAGGGATTTCCTCCCCCCCCCCACAATATTGGAAGGGACAAAATTACATTCCCTGTCTAGGCTTACCTTGTCCTATTGGCTATTTCAGTGGAATATTTCTTGTGTGTGACCTATCCAGTAATTGCTTTGATGAGTAAACATTGCACTAACTTCCAGAAGGATAGGATAGAAAATTAGAGAAACCATTCAACACTTCAGATAATCTTGGGTAAATTATTGAACCACAAAATAGCAAAGACATGTTCCCGAGAGCCCAGCATTCTAAGTCTTCAGATTTGCTAGTCAGAAATGCACAACCAATACTGCTAAATTTTCAAATGCTTTTAAGAAACTTTTTCTTGGCATGAAATGAACCTTTCAGAGATTGACAAAGAAGAAAAATATTTTGCAGCTAAACAAAACATGTCTATGGGCCAGACCTAGGGACTTAGAGGCATAGCCCTAGGAACCACTGGTTCATGACCTTGGCTCTAAGACTTTACTGTGCTGGAGCACAAGGATTCAAAAATTTAAAAAAAACTGTCTTTTGTATCAAAATGTTCCCAGGCTATGGAGAAGAAAGCAACACAATACAAATATACACAGGATATAGGGGCAGCACAGAGGAGGGTGGAATTAAGTCTAAGTAGGACAGAAAAGGTTACTGGAGAAAGTGATGTATTATCTGGGTTTCAAAGGGTGTATAAGGGCTCATGAGACATGTGCTTAATGTGAGGAAAAGGGCATTTCAGGAAGAGGGAACAATATATACAACATTGCATAATGAAATGGCAGTCTTCATAGGAATCTGTAATTAATTTAATATTGAAGAATCATAAAATAAGAGTGGTAAGGTGGGAGCCGTGGAAGGGATTGAGATCAGAGGAAAAGAGACCAGTAAGACAGAAGCCATGTTCTGACAAGTTCTGACAAGAGATGGTGACTTGAAATAGGGTAATGGAAATGAGACTGGAAGGGAGAGCATACCCAAGAGAAACTTTTGCACAGAAGCACCAGGACACATATCCATCAACACGGAAATGAATGGGATATTATACAGCATTAAAAGTGAATGAACTACAGCTACATGAATGAACCTTAGAAACAAAATCTTTACCAAAAGAAAAACATCCCAAAATCCTACCTAGAAAAAGATACAAATGTTGTGAAATTTGAAAAATAAAAAACGTTATTTATGCGTACATGTATGTGATAAGAATATACGTAACAAGAGCATAGAAATAGTAAATGAAAATCAAGATATTGGTTTCTTTAGGAGGGAAGTTGGGAGAAAACGTTGAGAAGTTTTAATTTATCAGTAATATTCTAGCTCTTTGGTTGGGTACCAGATTCACAGGTTTTTACTATAATTTAAAAGGGTGGATGGAGAGATAATAGTCGTTTACGGCCCCATGACGAAAATGTCATGACCAAATATTCTGTTTATTTCTGTCCTCTGTACTGAGGGCTACAAGAGAGATATTTCGGAGATGAAATCAACTGATTTCCAGACTTTTTTTAAACCTTAAATTGGTTTTAGATCAGCTCCTCCAATGGAAGAGGCCTCACTGTGTGAGGCCCACGTGCTTTTACATCCCGCTCTTTTTGCCCTTTGCCCTTGGCCATCATCGCTTCCCCTCCAAAGGGAAATGGGTGACGCCAAGCGGTGGGGGAGGGGGGAGGGGCAGTCTGCGGGTCTAAAGCGTTCCTATTGGTGGGGAGAAGGAGCGAGAACGAGGCTCGAGCTGAAGCGTGGAAAAGAGGGGCGAAGGGGGCGGGGCTAAACGGGAGGCGGGGCTAAAAGAGCTTAACGGGAGCGAGGCGCAAGTGCAATTGTCCGCGCCTTGCTGCGATGGCGGCGGCGCCGAGCACAGTCACACCGCTGGCGGCGGAGTCTTCCCCTCAGGAAGCTACCGTCTCCGCCACCGCCTCCTCCTCCTCCTACACCGCCTGCGCGGCGGCGGCGGCGGTGGGGGCGGCAGTGATTGTGCCTGCCTCCTCCGCCACCTCCAATCCTGCCAGCCCGCCTGCCGGTGGCTGTGGCGACGGCGGCGGCGGCTTTGGCGGCTCCACTATGGCGGCGGCGGGGAGGGGGGGCAGTAGTTTTAAAGTAGACACCCGCCCTTGCCTCAGAGAAGGTGAGTTCCCGTCCCGGGGTGTGGGGGCGGCCCCATCTCCTTCGCTGCCTCTCTTCAGCCCGTCCGAGATCTGACTGGGCGCGGTTCGCCACCGCCCCACCCCCCACCTGCTGTGGCGCAGTAAAGGCCAAGCTCGCCCCGCCCCGCCCTGCCTTAGTAGCCCGAGTGTGCAAGACGGACTGAAGCAGAGAGAGGCTTCCCTACTTCAACCCCCCAAAGGATGGGGGGCGTCCCCAGGAAAAGGAGTTGCAGGTATTCACAGTGCAGGAGTTTGAAGGGAAGAGAAATACCACATAGTTTTTCTCCCAGCCACGGTGCCTCAGTATAGTCTACGAAGCTGAGGTGAGATTTGGTTAAAAAAATAGAAGGCAAGGTAGAAGTGCTGTGGAACTGGAGGGTCAGGGAAAGGGAAGGGGGACTGATGGAGAAAGGGGCAGAGATAAAAGCGAAAAGGCCGAAGAAATAAGTAAGAGGGAGGAAACCCCGTTTGGTGAAATTCAGCATCCTGCAGTGTAGAAACTTGCAGTAGGCTATTTAAAGAGAGAGGAGGTTAGGAATTTGGGGAGGTTAGAGTGTATACTTGAGCTTTAATGTAGGAGCTGTTAGATTTTAGGATCATAGGGTCTGGTGGAGGGGTTGTACTAAGAAAAGAATAAAGGAAGAGAATGGGGTAGACGCACAGGTTTCAGAAATCTCTTTGAAGAGTTCTCTTTGGCTATTTGAGAGTGTGACCTTGTAGAGCAAGGTTTAGGGGCCCATCTTTGAGATGGTTTTGATTTTAATAAGTGCTGTTGTATGTACCAACACATACTACTCCTAACATAAAAATATATTTCTTGGCGATTTCAGTAATAAGTGGTTTCTAGTTCACACAAAATAGTGTATACTAGTAAAGAGCCTACTAATAGCAAACTGTAAATTTTGCCATTGAAATGTGTTTTAAAGCAGTGTTTGAAAATGATTCTTAGATTGTTGAGACCGATTCCACTACAGAAGAGCTCAGTAAAGCATTTTGCCATCGTCAATTTCGTAATTGATTTCCAGTATTTGTGTGTTACGTTATGTTGCCAACTGGCCTCCAAAGTGAAAGATGTGGACACCAAAATGGAGTAGAATGATTTAAGTTCCTTTTTCTTTGGAGGACACCCCATTAAAATTACCCCATAAAAATTATTTTCTCTTCACATTTTTAAATGGTACATCTCTCTGTGCTATTTCATAACCTTTCACACTTTTCACTTTGGAGGAATGGCAAAGCAGTTTAAAAAAATCCTTTACAATATTGGTCATAGGCATATTACATAAATGCCACTTACTAAATATGGAAGTTAGAAATACACTGTGATATGGTGATGTCTTTTTATTTATTAACTCTCTTATTGAAGGTAACCGTTGGAAGACTGTAGTGTCTTTAGTCAGCCTGGATTTGTACAGTTGTTTCAGGACAAAAATATGAAATCTGGATTTTTTGTTTTTATACCAAACAATGTATAACTAGAAAGAAGGAGAGAACAATTTTTAGAGGTGGTCGAGATCACAGTTTAATCTGGCTGTCATGGCCTTTCCACAGTATCTCTAGTATTCCAGTATCTCATGGGTATCTCATGGAGCAAATGGCTTTGTGCCTGTCTCTGTGACTGGCTTGATTATAATATTTTTGAATTTATGTAGTTATTGATGGCTTTAAGAGATAAAAATTCGTAAAGTAGCAGCTATACCCTGTATATACTATTACTAGCTGGCAAAATGAAGAGAACTCTAGCATAGGAGTCTGGTGCAGTGAACTTAGCTTCTGTTGTTCATCTACAAGATTTCGTGACCCTGAACAGATCACAAACTTCCTGGATTTGGGTTTTGACATTTCTCAAATAGAGGTATTGGACCAGCCAGACTCTAAGGTTGATTTCAGATCTGAAACTATGAACCATGATTTTGCAGTTCTGCATTGATACTCTCGATGGCATTTCCATGGCTGTGCAATAGTACAATAATTCATAAGCCCTGAGAAACTTTGACCATAGTTACCATTTGACATTCAGTGAGTAATGAAATCTGTGTTGTTAGTGTTGAGACCATTTACTAGGATATGAAAAACCAAATATAATTGCTACCCAAAAATTATCTCTTACCATTTCATTTTAGGTAAATATCCTTCATTAAGGGTTCACTCCAAACCAAAACTCTCTTACCTTTCCACTTAACAAAAGATAAATATGTGATATAGTACACTGTCCAAAACGTTTTTAGGTCTCTAAAATATTTTTGTTTAGATATTTATAGAGACTATAAATGGTTGCCAGTTGTATGATAGTAGATAAAGGAGAAGAGAGAAAAATGTTGCTTGATGGCGTGACAGGATCTTTTGCTTGTTTTTTAAGCCCTAGTTAGGAAATTGGTCTAAACGGTGACAGAGAATTGTCAAGATTCAAGTTACTATAGGTCCACTCCAGATAGGACCATTAAAAGTGGTTTGATCAAGAGCTTGCTGAACTATTTTCAACTATAGCCAACATCTTTCTTGGGGTTGGTAATGAGCAAATGTCAGTGGAGATTAGAAATTGCCAAGCAGAGGAGATTAGAAGCTTTCAAGGTTACAAATGGGAAATTGGGTAATAAAAACAAAACAACAAACAAAAGAAATGCCAAGTAAATGGACATATGACAAAACACATACCTACCCAGAATTCATGGTAAGGGGAGTCACGAGATTTTGTAGGACACTTTGTATTTAATTCAGTAACATTTTCAAAAATGTTTAATGGCTCAAAAATGAATTTGCACCCAGTATTGACGTCCCAATGTAATCATAGTAAAAATCAAAACAAAAACAAACCCCTTTTATTTGCCTCTTCTTTTTAAGAAAAATAAATTATTAAGTGGATTCTGTTTTAGATTGGAGGACATGCTGGCTTTTTATTTAGTTAATAATCCATTTGCATAGCAATTACCCAACAATTACCTTTGTCTCCATATTATTCAGTAAAGTTTCAAGTCCACCATAAAAAAACCTAGTTAATGGTCTTTCCTTCATTTATCCAGGAATCATTTATTGAACACCTGTATGTGTGTGTGAGCCAGGCACTATGCTCAGTAATGAGGGTATAGATAAATTAAACACGGCTATATTAAAGAGCTCGATAGTAGTGCTTGATAGTAAAATTATAAAATGGATAAATAAATAACTGGGAAAGTGCAATTTTAAATACCACTTGTCAAATTCTTAAACTGTCAGGACTGCCCCATTGTTTATTATAAATCTGTATTCTACCTGTGGTATCTTATATACTATAGGCACACTAAAACACAATATGTTATAAATGTGATATTTAGGAAGGAATGATTAGCAAACTGTTAGAATTAATTTTTCATTCTTTACATTTGGCAGGGTGGGGATATCTGCAGAGAGGATAATGACCACTTATTAGTTTCTGACCCTCTGTCTTTAATTAGGTGTAAATACATGGTAATTCCGACTAAGCATATCCCCTCCTATTTTCATCATGTATCTGTTAGGGTATGAACTTTGATTCTTTTGCACCTGAAACCAGTCTTGTAGATCCATTCACATTTACTAACCTGTTGGAATGAATGGCATGGTAGCTTTCTGACACCAAGTAGGTGTCATAGGATCAAGTAAATTAATGGATATACACAGGGCTTGAATTCATTTTATAACTTCATAAACAGGCAGGATTCCAGAGCTAACTAGCCACAGAGTGCTTATAATTATGAAGGTCAGGGACTTAGTTTAAATAAAGACAAAATTAATAATAAACATATAACTAGTACTCCCAGTTATTTTATTAATTACATTGTATTTTGTAATTCTTAATATGCTATAGGAAAGCCTTAATTATTTTTTTATTGTAACAATCTGTAAAATAGCCAAAACTTGCCAAACTTGTAGGTCATGTCCTAGATAGCATTATAACTGAATGTTCATAATGCTCACGGATATAAATCTGCATTTCTGGCACAAATAATATTTCTGAAAACTCCTTAAATGGGTTGTGACATTTAGGGGGATAAAAGAGTTAAAACACCTTGGCAAGGTTAACATGGTCCATTTTCTACTATAAGTTAGTGTTGAGCCCTGTTTATCTTTCCGTTATATGATGACATTAAAAAATTGCAGAGGTCAAGTCAGCTATTAAAAAATCCTTTTAAATCAAAATGTTTGAGGGCGGCTATTTCAAAAGGTGTAATCATGGAGAATACAGCACATATACTCTTTGCAGAATTAAAATGATGATTTCTCTGGTTTATTAATACCTGACTAAATCTGTGACTAAGAGTGAGATATATGTTTATATGATTGTAGCCAACTCTTCTGAGCTTTGCTCCATTCTTGTCACTTTATTAAAATAGGATGCAAAGAGATTTTTTACAAGGCTATATATTTTTTTGCAAGATCAGTTGGACTGTGAAATTCCCACTTCAACAAAGCATTAAGGCAGTTAATAGCTAGTTATTGCCACAAACATCTGATGTGTTGTCTTGAGGAAGAAATTTAGTGTGTTGTACAACTAAATCTAATTATCATGTAACAAATGCAAGTAAGATTCATTTTTTAATTATAGCCATTTATATATAGAATCATCTAATTTGAATAAGCTTAAATTTATTAAGATAATCAAAGAACATTTAATTGGAATGAACAGAGAAAGTTCTCATACTTAGAACTGAAGGAATGTTACAAACTTCCTTTCCTCAGAGATCCTGTATGGTTGTTTTTTTGGTTTTGTTTGTTTGTTTATTTGTTTGTTTTTGAGAGAGAGAGCCTCATGCATGGTGCGTGGGGAGGTGGGGGGTAAAGGGAGAGAGAATCTTAAGGAGGCACCCTGCCCAGTGCAGAGCCCAACACAGGGTGGTTTGATTGCAGGACCCTGAGATCATGACCTGAGCCAAAATCAAGAGTTAGACACTTAACCGACTGAGCCATTCAGGCACCCCAGATCCTGTATGGTTTTTCATTTCATTAGTGAGAATGGACCAAATTGTAGGCAGAGACTCATTATTTTTTTCTGACTCATGCCATAAATGTTTTTCTTTTATCACAGAAATCTATTTCATCCTAAACTGTCTGGTGTTATCTAGTAGTATTATAAGAAAGTTTCAAATAGGATAATTTGGATTTCACACTCAATTACATTTTTGGATACAGAAGTTAATGGTATTTTACTTTAGCATAATAATGCAGCTATTTGGAGTAGGTACAATCCAACAAAGGTCTCTAAGAATGAGTTTCTGGGAAGTGAATTCTCTTTGCTTTTTATATCATCAAAGGCAGAGATACTCAAGCTGAATTGAATATTTTTATATAGACATAAGGGATTCTAATCCACAGAATGTTAATTATTTGTACTCACATTTGTATTTCACTTACTTAAAAACATCACTCAGCTATTACTAATGCCTCTCCTCAGACTTTTGGAACTTTTTCATAGTCCAAATCTACCTGAATCTGGAATCATATATTTTAACTTCCCAATCCATGGTTTCCTATGACCTCTCTGGGCTTTAGCTTCCTCACTTTGAAATGAGAACAGTAGACTAAATCAGTTATAAACGAGAAGCAATTTTCCCCCACAAGTGACATGTGTCAATGTCCAGAGACATTTTTGTTTGTCACAACTGGGGAGTGCTGCCAACTTCTAGTTGATACAGGCTGGGGATGCTGCTCAATGTCTTACCATGCATAGAATATCCCCCTCACAACAATGAATTATGTGACCCTATGTGATAATAGTGCTAAGATTCAGAAACGTTGGACTACATGATCTCTAAAATTACTCTGATCTGAAATAAAGTTATTATAAAGATTTTCTTTATTTATTACACAGAGAGAGACAGTGAGAGCAGGAACACAAGCAGGGGGAGTGGGAGAGGGAAAGCAGGCTTCCCGCTGAGCAGGGAGCCTGATGTGGGGTTCAATCCCAAGACCCTGGGATCGTGACCTGAGCCAAAGGCAGACACTTAATGACTGAGCCACCCAGGCACCCCTGAAGTTAAGTTATTACATATAATATTAAGTAAAACTTTGAGCTACTGAATTAGTAAACATGCATACCTTATCAAGTGATTATGTGTGTTAAACATTTTTTTAAAATTTTGTTTCATTTAATAGTCACCATGTCCTGGGAGAGACACTATTTCTGTACTTTTTAGATAAAAAAAAAACTGGCTCAGAATGGTTAAATAATTTGCTCAAGGATATATAGTTAGAGATAGAGATAGGATTTGAATCTGACCAATTCAAAAGCTTTTTTTCTTCCTACTACCCAGTGCTGTAGGCCATAGTTTTTTGGCCCATTCCAGATTATTATGAAAACTTTGCTCTCTCAAATCATATAAACACTCCTGTAGGAAAGAAATAAAAAGACTAAACACTTGGGACACCTGGGTGGCTCAGTCAGTTAAGTGTCTGCCTTCGGCTCAGGTTATGATCTCAGGGTCCTCGAATCAAGTCCTATGTTGGGTTCCTTGCTCAGTAGGGGTCCTGCTTCTTCCTTTGCCTGCCACCCCCCCTGTTTGTGTTCTCTCTCTCTCTCTCTGACAAGGAAATAAAATTTTTAAAAAAGACTAAACACTTTCATTAATAGTAACTTGGTTGATTCTCTCTCTCACCAAAGGCTAATTGCCATACAAAAATATAATCAAATTATAGGAGCACCAAATACTTGAACTTTCTTACCAGATCCCATTTATGGTTTGTCACAAAACCACTCTTTCATTTAAAATAACCCTTATGAAAATTAATTATTAATTAATTAACCCTTATTATTCTTATTAGAGAGGATCGCTAATGTGATAGCAGCGAAACAAAGGTTTCTTACTTGCTCATGCATTTTCCTCTGAGTGATAGGGTGACTGCAGGGGAACTGCCTGCCCTTCATGTTGTGGTTGAGGGAGAAGAAGGTACTTTTGTCTTTTATTTTAACTTTTTTCAGTATTTTACTACATTTCCTATTGTGGCCAAATATACATAACGTAAAACTGCCATTTTAAGCATTTTTAGGTGTTCAACTCAGTGGCATCCATGTTGTTAGGCAACCTTCACCACTATCCATCTCCAGAAATTTTTCATTGTCCCAAACTGTAACTCTGTACATGTAGGTCATAGTTTTGTTATTTGACCACATTTCTCCAATCTAAAGAACTTTCTGTTGTGGCTAATTTCTGGAAAATAAAATATTTAAAAGTTATACTTAGTTTGTTAATGGTTGGCAACCTGAGGAAGTGTACTGTTTATTGTGACCACAGAGGACAGAATTGCAAAGTAGTTTTACTCTCTTAATACTCTGACTGTAAATAGGATCATGCATTAAACATTGATTTTATTTCATCTGTTCCATATCCTTTAAGCCGTAACTCCATTATCATCAGCCTTAGGTCTTTTTCCATTTTGAACCTAGTTTTTGATAGTGCTTTCTTATTTCCTGTTGCTTTTTTTTATGGTAAAATGCAAAGAAGTGTTATCAGCATGAGAAACCCTTCTATGTTTCAAAGACCATATATCCCAGTCTTTATTTGAGAGCACACCATTGTATCACTAAGATCTCGCTATCAAGCTACACTAAGATGGGCTTTGATTCTGAGTATAAAATCTTGCTCCCCTACCCATATCTCTTTTCCAAATTTATGACATATAAAATTCATATATATTAGAGAATGAAGAACTGTTGAGAAGTACTATGCTAGGAATATTAAAGCAACATGTCTAAGATTGGCTGGGAGATATTTACCTTCCCATGTTCAAAGAACTTTATTTGCTGTAGATGAGGGATGAAGTCACACTTCACAGCATTTATTATTTTGTCATTTGATATTCTAAAGTATAATCTACTTATATTTTTAACCCTAGCTCTCCTAACTTCTAACTAAGTTAGATTGGAATATGCAGGACCATCTGCCATGAATTTGGTGTATTCATTGTCAGAAAAGAAAACTGATCCACTTATACCTAAATTATAACCAAAACAATACCCTGATTTGCTAAAAAAAATTTACTGACACTAGATATAATGACCAAAACATTATATTTAGTAATAGAAGTGCTGTGTATGTTTTTGCAAAGAAATACGTTGGAGAGAACCAATTTTAGGGTTAGGGCATAGGCAAAAAAAATGCAGATAATGGAGGAATAGGGGGGGAAATATTGGGACCTTTTGAATTTTTAGGCCCTAAAGTCTGTATGACTGTATAGCTGCTTAAAACTTCAAATCATCTTTTGTGTTTCCTGATAGACTTATTACCTGGAAGGAGCTAAGATATTTGGATCCTTCTATAAGTACACCACCAAAATTTTGCTTCTCTATGTATTTCTACCTAAAATACAACATTTTCTTTTTGATAACTATCTACCTATATATGATCAAGTACAAAGAAACTTTAGAAATGGATATCTGGAAGATTGTGTTATGTTCTTAGTCATATAGCTAGTTTGTGCTTTGGTGAATGCTGTGAAAGATGTAAGCCTGATGATTCACAGACCTGTACCCCTGGGGCAAAGAATAAAAAAAAATAAAATGAAAGGGAAGAGATGACTATGAAGTGACATTATAAGCTAGAATTAACATGAAATAGTCATTTGCTGGGGACAAGAATGGCTGAGATTTTGAGCCTGAAATATTGTGCCATTTAATAAAGAAAAACAGACCAAGGACTATGTTTGAGGAAATGAGTCAAAGGCAATAAGTCTAGGCAATACCATTCTAAAGAAAACGTTACAGGGGTGCCAGTAATTTCATGGGCTTCATGGAAATGATGTGGGGTACAAGTAATGAAAGGCTGGGTTAAAATACTTGGCCTTGGTATTTCCCAACTTGAGTTCGGAAACACTGAGTTTCAAACATTGAGTATTTAGACCTGGGGAAATCTGGAATTTTAAAGATTGATCTAAGAGAGAAATGAGTGTTATATTTTAGGAATTATTGAACCTCTAAATTAGTTGTTTCCTTTTGTCTTCTTAAAGGAAGCTTTCCTTTGATAATAAGTTATATTGCCAATAAATTATAATACTTATTAATTAAAGATTTTAAAGAGAAATTCAGAATCTTTCCAGTCTGCTCAAATTGCATACAATAGTTAATTCTGGAACAAAGGAAGTCCTGAAATACATTTTAACCTCTTTACCTTGGTGATTTTAGAGTCAAAGATAAATCATATATTCTAAAACAATCTAAAAGAGTAATTCAGAGGGGATTCTACTGATATATTATAGGGATAAGTTTTTTTAAGATTCATTTATTTATTTATATGACAGAGAGAGATTACAAGTAGGCAGAGAGGCAGGAGGAAGCAGGCTCCCTGCTAAGCAGGGAGCCTGATGCGGGCTTCGATCCCAGGACCGTGAGATCATGACCTGAGCTGAAGGCAGAGGCTTTAACCCACTGAGCCACCCAGGTGCCCAGGGATAAGTTTTTAAATGTTTGTCAAGGCTTTTCTGACATGTTCCTAATTAAAGTTATTTTTTCTTTTTATTAAATTATAATTAACATATAGTATTATATTAGTTCAATTCTGTATGTTTTTCAGTGTTCAGCAAGATAAGTGTACTCTTAATGCCTTTATCTATTTCACCACTTCACCCACCCATCTCTCCTCTTGAAACCACCAGGTTTTGATCCGTATTTAAGAATCTGCTTTTTGGGTTTGCCTTTTTTTAACTTTGTTCATTTGTTTTGTTTCTTAAATTCCATGTATGAGTGAAATGGTATGGTATTTGTCTTTTCTCTGACTGACTTAAGTTAGCATTCTACCCTCTAGATCCATCCATGTTGTAGCAAATGTCAAGATTTCATTTTTTATGGCTGAGTAATATTTCATTGTGTGTGTGTGTGTGTGTGTGTGTGTGTGTGTATGTATGTATGTATGTATACACATCACATCTTGTTTATCTGTTCATCTATGGATAGATACTTGGGTTGCTTCTTCATCTTGGCTTTTGTAAATAAGCCAGCAATAAACATAGGGGTATGTATATCTTTTCAAATTACTGGTTTTGGGGGGTTTTTTGGATAAATACCCAGTAGTGGAATTACTAGATCATATGATAATTCTATTTTTAACTTTTGAGGAAGCTCCATACTGGTTTCCACAGTGGCTGCACCAGTATTGTATTCCCAACAGTGTATGAGGGATCCTTTTTCTCCACATCTTTACCAACTCTTGTTAATTTTTGTGTTTTTTATTTTAGCCATTCTCACAGGTGTAAAGAGTCACCTCACTGTGGTTTTAATTTGCATTGCCCTGATGATTAATGATGTTAATTATAGTTATTCTTATCTTGGATAAGCAATTTTTTAAGAACGCCTTTTTAGTGCATATAGTGATACTGAAAATTAAGCTTAGTTGAAGATATCTGACATAACTTTTTTCTTTGGTGTTGGTTGTGATCTCTCCTCTTTCATTCATGATTCTATTAATTTGAGTCCTTTCTCTTTTCTTTTGGATAAGTCTGGCCAGGGGTTTATCAATCTTATTAATTCTTTCAAAGAACCAGCTCCTAGTTTCATTGATTTGTTCCACTGTTCTTTTGGTTTCTATTTCATTGATTTCTGCTCTGATCTTTATGATTTCTCTTCTCCTGCTGGGTGTAGCCTTTCTTTGCTGTTCTTTCTCTAGCTTTTGTAGGTGTAGAGTTAGGTTGTGTACTTGAGACCTTTCTTGTTTCTTGAGAAAGGCTTGTATTGCTATATACTTTCCTCTTAGGACTGCTTTTGCTGTATCCCAAAGATTTTGAACAGTTGTGTTTTCATTTTCATTTGTTTCCATGAATTTTTTTAATTCTTCTTTAATTTCCTGGTTGACCCATTCATTCTTGAGTAGGGTGTTCTTCAGCCTCCATGTATTTGAGGTCTTTCCAACTTTCCTCTTGTGGTTGAGTTCTAGTTTCAGAGCATTATGGTCTGAAAATATGCAGGGAATGATCCCAATCTTTTGGTACCTGTTGAGACCTGATTTGTGACCCAGAATATGGTCTATTCTGGAGAATGTTCCATGTGCACTGGAGAAGAATGTGTATTCTGTTGTTTTGGGATGGAATGTTCTGAATATATCTGTGATGTCCAACTGGTCCAGGGTGTCATTTAAAGCCTTTATTTCCTTGTTGATCTTTTGCTTTGATGATCTGTCCATTTCAGTAAGGGGGGTGTTCAAGTCCCCTACTAATATTGTATTCTTGTCAATGTGTTTCTTTGATTTTGTTATTAATCGGTTTATATAATTGGCTGCTCCCATGTTAGGGGCATAGATATTTATGATTGTTAGATCTTCTTGTTGGACAGATCCTTTTAGTATGATATAGTCTGACATAACTTTTTTAAAAGATTTTTTTATTTATCTGACAGAGAGATCACAAGTAGGCAGAGAGGTAGGCAGAGAGAGAGACGGAAGCAGGCTCCCTGCTGAGAAGAGAACCTGATGCGGGGCTTGATCCCAGGACCCTGAGATCATGACCTGAGCCGAAGGCCGAGGCTTAACCCACTGAGCCACCTAGGTGCTCACATAACTTTTAAAATAAACATCTTTATGTGTGCCTGGGTGGCTCAGTCTGTTAAGTGGCTGGCTCTTGATTTCGGCTCAGGTCATGATCTCAGGGTCCTGGGATTGAGCCCCCACATTGGGCTCCACACTCAGTGGGGAATCTGCTTGAGGATTCTCTCTCTCTTCCTCTCCCTGTGCCCCTCCCCTGGCTCATACACTCTCTCCCCCTAAAATAAATAAATCTTAAAACTAAAATAAATATATTTAAAAATGTTTAAATAAAAAGTTTTACATGTGTTTTACAAAAATTAAAACAGAACTATAAAGAATAAAATGTTTAAGTTTCTCCCTTTATTCCTTTTCTAGCCCCATTTCCCAAAGTTAACCACTTTTAAATTTAATTTATATCTTTGTACATTTTTTCTTTTCTTTTTTTAAATTTTTTTTTAAATTTTATTTTTATTCTTTGCCCAAGGGGTACAGGTCTGTGAATCATCAGGCTTATACCTATCACAGCATTCACCAAAGCACAAACCCTCCCCAATGTCCATAACCCATCCACCCTATCCCTACCCTCCCACCCCCCAGTAACCCTCAGTTTGTTTTGTGAGATTAGGAGTCTCTTATGGTTTGTCTCCTTCCCCATCCCATCTTGTTTCATTATTTTTCCCTCCCTACCCCCCACGA